>QYAN01000035.1:0-265451 GCA_003988815.1 Chlorencoelia australis | reverse complement strand
ATAATTTAAAAAGATTAATTAATTTTAAAATAAATAATAAAATATAATTAAATATATAATTATTTCTTATTTAATATTTATTATAGAAATTAAATTTCTCTATAAATAGAAAATTTAAAATTCTTAAAAAAATAAATAATATTTATTAATTTAATTTTCTAGCTAATATAAAGATAAATAATATTTTTCTATTTAATTATTTATATAAAGCTATAAATAAACCCTTATTTAATTAAGTTAAAATTAAAATATTTCTTATTAATATTATAAGATAAAAAAAATAAAAGATTAATAAGATCTTAGTATTTAAAATTTAAAGAAATAAACTTTATTATTAAATAATATAGCTTAATTATAATATAGATCTTATCTAATATAATATATTAAATTTAATATATATTCTTTATAAAATTAAAGATTTCTACCTCAAGCATCCTAAATAAGATAGCCTTTTAGCAAAGTTAAAAGCCTAGCTAAAGGCTTAGGAGCAAGGCATTAAAGATTATAATAAGCTAGGAGATAGTAAAATAATAAATAAGCACTTAAGGGCAAGCTTTTTTCGAGAGAAGAGATAATATAATAGTTTACTTCTTTATTGCTTTAGGCAACCTATTATATAATTTAGATCAGATATTAATTAGCTAATACGCTAGTTATTAAGCGAG
Source organism: Chlorencoelia australis (assembly GCA_003988815.1). Lineage (NCBI taxonomy): Eukaryota > Fungi > Ascomycota > Leotiomycetes > Helotiales > Cenangiaceae > Chlorencoelia > Chlorencoelia australis. Next base: position 264,786 of record QYAN01000035.1, on the reverse strand, counting down.
TTGGAAATATATTTAGTTGCGAGGCCTCGCCTCGTTTTATAGTTTCTCTTCTCTTCTTCCTTAGCTTTAGATTCTAAGGATTAATTGAAGGCAGTTCGTCACACCTCCTTAGTTTAGAATTCTAAGAATGAATTAAAGGCAGTTCGTCACACTAATTTATTAAAAGTATATAGCCGCTCGATTTAGTACTAAAATTTAAAAGTTTGCGAACTTTTAAAAAATCTAAAATTAGTATATACTTATGCCAAATAGGCCCTAAGTTATTATTAATTAATATTCTAATTAAATTTATATTTTCGCTTAATATAATATATTTATTTATTTATAATATAATAAAAATATTTAAAATATTATATATAGATTAAATCTATATTAACTTATAAAATAATTATTCTAAAAAATATAAAAAAATAAATAAATAAAAAATTAAATAATTAATATAATAAAATATATTTAATTTAAAAATATAATTAAATAATATTTTAAATATAAAGCTCTTATTTATAATAATAAATATTTATCTATATAATTCTTTATATATCCCTATAGAAATAAGAGAATAAAAAAATATAATTATAGATCTCGTTTTATTATTTTACTATTCTATCACATAAGGGGAATAAGAGAATGCGATCCCGATACTCTGGTAATCATTCTACCATTCTACCACATAACTCTTCTGAATGAATAACTGGTATGTCTACGACACTCTGCGTTATAGTTACTTACCCAAAGTAACTTTTATATTCCGTCCACCCAACAACCTTGTGTGGTCGTAATAGAGAATTGGTAATAAAAATAATTAAATGCTTAGAGTTAAGCTGATGAGATTTTCTCAAAATTTCGAAATATTCAAGATAGGTAAACAAATATTTTTATTTAACCTCTCTACCTTTCCCCTTTCCCACCCACCTAAATCTAACCTTCCAAAAGCCATTCCATTTTGATTTTTTTCTTGTGCCTGAAGACAAAATGTAACAAAAAGAAACAAATAAGCTTGCAGATAGGTGCATGCATAAGACGCAGGTGAGATATTTGTTTGTGTACAATAAGTATGCAGGGGAAACCGAGGACTGGACCTTGCATATAAAACAACGCGGCGTGTGAGAAAGTTAGAATTGGAAACAGACGTTCATAGCGCTTTGTGTTTTGCACTCTCACCGCCTGTTACAAGATGTGGGTGAATGCGAAAGGTGACATATCTATTTTTGAATTATCAGGACTGATTTATTCTCCCTTGCCTGCCGTATTTCTAGATCGTCGTCGTCATTTTTGCTCATATATTTTGTTTTATTTTATCCGTTGAATAGTGGGATGTTTTCGGTTCTAGAAGTGTGAGAAAAGAATTCTCAGAGAAATGGCATCATCTACAGAACACCACCACCGCCTTCGGCAACGGGTACAGTTATCTAGCCTCGTTGAAGAAGAGGAAACGGAATCACTTGCTCCGAAAAAGGAATTCCTCCTTCATTCGACATCCCCGCGGAGGAGGCGACAATTGTTAGAGTGGGGGCAATTAGGTTCGTATCTTTCTTCCTTCTTTCACTTTCTCTCTCTCCTGTTTTTAGTAAGAACGTGGCGTTTGATGTGCTGATTGATAATCGATGTGGTTGTAGAGATATGGCAGCAGTGAGTTAGTTAGTTTTTTTTGCGGCTTTTTTAGTTGTGGTTGCATTCTCTGTTTGTTTGTGTTTCGGCTGAATCAGTGGACGGCGGTGGGGAGGGAGAAAGTTCTCAATTGGGATGAGATTGCATGACATGATGTTGCGCTTACTTTTGCTGATCGATAGGGAGGATAATCATTTTATCCTGACTGGATATAGGTGTGCACCTCTATAGATGATGGCTTAAAACATTCTAATAGGAGTGGGTTTTAAGAGCGGCATCGGGTTCTATTCGTGAATCTTTGCAGAGTTGGACCTATATCCATAATGAGACTGGTGACGAACCCTTCCTTCCCCTGTTTGCCGAGAAAAGCTGAGAAGTGCTGATATCACGTGGAGTTAATATCTATTCGCATCTTGTCGGTGCTGCTATCTTTGTGGCGTTGCCAGTGTACTTTTTCAAGGCTGAGATACCACCTCGGTATGCGATTGCTACCACTGGGGATGCTGTAGTATGCCTCATATATTTTATTGGGGTAGCAATATGCTTCTCCTTGTCTGCAATGTTAGTTCTTGCCCTATCTCCTTGAAGTCCGCAAGTGTCTTGAACGTTCTAGGTACCATACGGTTATGAATCACAGTCAGGAAACCGATATGTTTGGGGCCCAGCTCGACTTTCAAGGAATTATTCTTCTGATGTGGGGTGCTACGGTTCCTCTTGTGTATTATGGCTTTTATTGCGATCATGCCACGATTCAATATGGCTACTGGACATTGGTACGCTTGCCTTCCTGAATACGACAGGTCTAAGCTGATCAAACGGAGCTGTCTTCCACAGCTGTTCTTTGCTCAAAGGTGAGCCTACATGATGATTTTCGTCAGCCATTTCTTCGCCCTATGAGAGCTGCAACGTTTGGTAGTTTGGCACTTTGCACACTAATACCTATCACCCATGGTGTTTATGTATATGGTTGGCAACTACAAAACCAGCGCATGAGCATATCGTGGGTTCTCATTACACTATGTTTGAATACTCTAGGAGCCGCTGCATATGCCTTGAAGGTTGGTGAATAAGAGATGCGATCTCCTGAGCACTTAGTCAAGGCTAACTTCGGATGCAGTTTCCAGAACGATGGTTCGGAGAAATCTTCGACATCTTTGGAGCATCACACCAGATCTTTCATATTATGGTGGTCTTTGCGGCTCTGACGTACACCAAAGGAATTTTGCAAGCATTCGACTTCATGCATTCTCATGAGCATCTTTGCCCAAGATGAATAGATCGATGCTTATGTGAGCGAAGAAATCTTAGTATTGGGAATAACAGTCAAGTCATTAACTCAATGAGTCTACTATTCTCTTCAAGCGAGGGCTTGATGTTCATATCATAGGCATTCTGCGTTTAAAATGTACCTTCGTACGCAGGTCCAGGGCACTGCGAACGTGGAGAAGATTAAACATTGTATGTAAAGCACTATACAATTACTTTGTATACGCATGAGTTCACACTATTAAAATAGAAGATGCCTTCATGCCGAAATGCATAAATAAGATGACACACGTGGGCCGTGGATCTTTGGAAGCCGGCGGATCCAGCCGGTAGCGACCACTCACTTCTGTCTTTTACATGAAACATTCTAGAAGGCCCATCATCAGGGTTCTCGGAAGCCATTTTTGAGCCGGCAAACGAGGTTGATTGTTTGTAGGTAAAGCTCCGTAAGTGATATGAGAAGTGGCCTTTATGCCAAGGACTTTTGACCAATTCGTCCTGGATGCCGAAAATATAGCGCACCTATGAAATGCTTGATCGACAAAAGTTTCCATTACCGGTATTGCGGAGGGACCCTGAAGAAAAAAGATCCTTGCCCAAGACTTGTTATCCACTTCGAGGAGATCACAATGTAAAGCAGTCAGCCGATGTTTGGAGACTACCAGCAAATTTGTATGAAGACAATGGCAGGATGGAAGTAAACCGTGGTGCCATTTCTGAATGATCATTTCCAATTCATGGAATAGTTGGTGGCAAACAGTAAATGGACCGATTGCTGTTATTGTCATCAAGAAACGCCGCAGGATGCCGAGAAATGGCAGGTCAAGACCCTTGTACGAAGGGTACAAATCTGGGGTCTTTAGACCCATCTTCGAGCAGTCGACAAGGAGCAGGAATGAATAATAAAGAGTCCCATTTTTTTTTGAAGGTCATTTTGAAGATTAGCTTCTGATTTCGCTCTTTTAAATCCTGGGAACGGGAATCGTCAAACGGGCCGCTGCGCTTCTTGATTGTCGTCAGTGTCAATCAGGACAACGTCAATAAATTTCTACAAGAATTTTCAACTGTAAATTGCTTCTTTCGGCGAGTCGGGAGCAGCAATGTCTGTGTCCGGTGATCTGTCACGTTTTCCCATGTCCCAAGGTGTCGGGTTGGCTCCAAATTGTCTATCAAAAAGCCACCTGCAAAGAGGTGGAAACTCGACTGTATCATGCCTGTGTTTGTCTTCAGGTTGGGTCTTCCGGTCCCGCGGGTGGGTCATAACGAAGTCCTGTACGGAAATGCTAGCACCACCTTTCCCAGGTCGTGCAAGGCATTGCGTCTGATCAGATCAATAGACCACGGCAAGAAGCGAAATATCCAAATTCAGATGGATAGGGAACGCACTTTCAAAGCGCTTTTTAACTTTTTTGTGAGATCAATGTCATTCCACGCCATACCTCGAGTGATAAAGACATGCAACCCGCCACCTGCAGGCAAAAACGTTCGGTTCTGGCTGGCCAGTCTTCGTACCTGCATGCGTACCTGCAGAGTAACAGGGGGCTCAAGATACATGATGCCCGATTGGTGAACAGACACCTCTTGGGAGTGCATCCATGCAGCATAACCATCCTCCGTACATATCCTTTCTAGCCAGGGGCCCTGTCCAATTCTGATACGCCCTGGAGGGAATTTCTTCTGGAAGATCGATGGAACTACCGTCGAAGGCAACGACGGCCGTTCCTTGAGACAAACCCACTCAGGTTCTCAGGTTATCCACGGCGACCCCACGACAGCTGGGTGTGATAAAAGCAGCGATATCTATCTTTAGGCAAGTCTACTTACGTACGTCCTGCATTAGCCATATGCATTGGTTATGCAATGAACATTTTAATTGTTGCATAGCCACTGTTATCCCAAGGAAATGGACGCGGACACGGACATGGTCTTGGTATGAGCGTGTCTGTGTAAGCATGTGATAATAATTGCTCGCTCGAGAGGCCGTGAGAGCTGCACTAAACGCTGGTACATCTCAGTGTGTGCAGCCAGAACCGATCTTGGAAAGTCTCAACCGCCGATACAACCTATCAGTGCAATGAAATCGTACTGGAGCGTTTGCTGAAGAGGGCTATCTTACCATTTGAGTCGATTAGACATCCCAGCGTCGACGAACCACCTCGGTACCAAGCTGTGAAATCTATCTCAAACGCTGGCGAAAAATCTACTGAATATCGTGGGGAAGCTGGGAAAAGAGGTGCCTCCCTAGCCTGGACATCATCCTACGATTAGCTTCAAAATCGTATATGTAGTGAGCAAACGGCGTATTCTAATGTGATTCAAGGGATTGTAACAGCAGCAAGCCCTCTCTCTGTACACATATAGACCAGCGAAGAAAGTATTAGCTTGTCAGTGTCATCCATCCAGAAATGCTGCTGACTGACGCATATGGTAATAAAAGAGCAATTCGATTTGTGATGCATAATCGCGGCAAAGTCTCTTATCTAACTCGCCGTCGGAAAAACGACGAAGATTGTTTCATGTTTTCATCACTAACTATCCTCCCCTTCCACAAAGTAATATGTGCTCGCATGGCATGGCGGGGCAAAATCTCCATTGAGCTGAGGTGTGGTAGATAAATGATCCTATCGATAAAGAGATAGACAAGGTTATCCTCGGAGGCTCGAGAAAGAATGGGGGCAAGGCTGGGGGCAAGGCGAGGGGCGAGGATACTCAAAGTGGAAGCTGGTTTTCAAGGAACGTGGTCGACGGTGACGCCCTTCGGACCTAAACAAAGGATTTCGATGCTCTCCACCAGTCAAAATGGCGTTCAGCCAAGTCGTATCCAGTCAGGTACCAACAGCTTCCTAGCGCATTTTGATCACCTTGCAGCTCAACCGCCATCACCCGTGCACAACCACCCAGTCTGCATGTTGAAGGTGTGCTTCGCCATCTAAGTGGTGTTTCTCGATCAGGACGTGTTTCGCGTCTCGCCGCCAAAGGTAGTCGGGAAATGGGATCAACAATTCTAATGGTCGTGTTTCCTTCTGTGTTCACATCGCGTGGTTGGTTGCATATGAGTCGGAGAAGCCGCATATGGAGAGGTCGTTCTTGAGTCGGCAGGATTATTGCATTGACGCCGCAAATAAAAGCTGCTAGGCACGCCTGAATCGCTTTGATGGGTATGTGTTTGGCGCCGCCAGTGCGCTATTTAGGACAATTAATAGGTTAGAAAAAAAAGAGGTTCTCGGGAGTGCTCCCGTCATAAAATTGGACGAAAGTTGTTAATAGGCGGTGCCGGCGTAATCTCCCTCGAAAAGCTCAGTCCTCCAATACCTGCTGGCTAGGAAAAGGATTTATCGGTGGCAAAAAGCTTTGAAGGTCGTACGTATTTCTGTTTTACCTGCTGTAGGTAGGTATGTATGTATGTATGTAGCTACGTATCCTGCTGTTGTACCCGCCGCATCCATGACAGTTGTTTCCCCCGTATAGGCCACAGGGCGACGATGATGATGGTGTGATGATGGATGGATGGATGGAGATGTTTTTAGTTTGGTGTGATGTGAAGCGGAGGCCTGCGAATGAAAATTGTGTTATCGTATATCGTATGGATAATAATAATACTTCGTAATGCAGTAGTGCAGTGCCTAATGCAGCCATGTATATTTGTGCTGTTTAGCCTTGGCGCGCAATCGTTCGGGCTTATGCATGCACAAGCTACTTTAGTATCCAATCAGCCAATCAGCCAATCATCCAGCCATCCAGCCATCCAACCATCCAACCATCCAATCATCCAATCCCAATCGACCAGCCTTCGCTTCGTGTGTGTCCTCGAAAAAGAAAAAACCCGCCGCTTTTCACTGCCAAAAGTGCATCTTCAACCAGGTCCATTCGCATTTGAATGGTCTTGGTGCGAGAACCTTTTACCACCACCACTTTGCCGCAGTATTCAGTCGATCCCCATCCACCGTGTCCACCGTGTCCAGCCATCCAACCACAGCTGCATGTCTGCATCCAAACTCCAGTCCAAACTCCACAAGGCACTTAGCATAGCTGGGCCTAAGCATAGCATGATACCGACTATGACCAACTTGGACAATTCCCGGTCCATTCCATCCATGAACCCGCTAGAGCTTCCTGGCTCAATCACACCCCGCTGGACAGCCCAGCAGTCCCGCAGAATCATTCGTTAGCTGCACAATGGACAGTAGCGTCGAACACGAAAGAGAGAGAAAAACACACCAATCGACTGGGATGCCGCAACTGAAGTAACTGCATTTAGAAATTCCGTAGTCCATCAATCCAGACAGCCAGACAGGGCCCGGACGCCGAACTCCACCAGCCCATTACCCTGCTGTCCTGTTCCTGGCCCATCCACACCACCTGGCCCTTCGTCAAACCAAAACCCATGCCAACGCCAATTCCTGGAGACTTGACCGCTTTGGTCCTACGGCTCTATCTGACCTTTATCACGGCTCGTTGATCTCAAAGATCTTTACTTGCTTTATTTGCAGGGCCCCCCCCCCAATCACTCTTTCAGGTTTGTTACTACTACTACTAACCACCATTCTTATACCGACTACCGGTTTCCCTTCTCTACTTAAACCTTTTTTCTTTTTGGGATCATCTTCGATTTGTGCTTCCTTATTTATCATAGCCTTCTCGAGCATCTTCCGTTCCTTCATTAAGTATCCTGCTGTCGTTCCACCAAAAGAAACCTGTGGATAATATACCTCGAACCGCTTGGCCCATACCACAAGTCCGTCGACAAGCAAACCTATTAGACAGTCCCCCAAAACTGTTGTCCAGTCACTCTCTATACGCCTCTGTATCAGTACTACAAGCCTACTTCAGCCTCTCTGGTCTTTGCTGCTATTTAGGACCTTATATTTACGTTCCACGACATACTCTAATACAATCGAAACAAAAACCAAATCTAGATACCGAGATCCAAAACTATCTGGTACGTCTAAGACAGGAGTGTCATCGCAGACAAGAAATGTAACTAACGTCTGCAGACCAAGGACAGCCATGGACTCTTCATACCCACACGCCCAGATGATGGGACAGTCGCCCTTCTTCTACTACAACCCGGACCCGAAATCAGACAACCGCCACCATGGCCATTTTTCTCAACATCCAAGCAATGTGCAAGTCCCAATGTACCATCAACACCCCCAGCCAATGCCGATGCCTTCAACACCGATCTATTCTAGACCCAGCTCCGCATGCTCCCAGCCCTCAATGTACAACAAAATATTCACTGCCGGATATATCGGAGATATGACTCCGACGGCCTCTCCTCGACCTTTATACCAAAAGCCTACCATCTTGATCCAGGACCACTCGCCCAGAATGAGAATGGAACACGAAATGGAAGGAGACATGTACTACTACCCAACAACACCACCTCTGTCAGCATCCGGAAGTACCTTGAGCAGCCCATCTCACGGTGATATACTCCCAACCCCAATGAACACGGTTTTTTTCGGTGTGGAGAGTTTCGAAGGAGTGAAAGAGGGATGCGAGGGAGAAGTTCAGTCCGAAAATCTTGCAGGCGGAGACTGGACTCGATGTGGATCACCACCTATGACTCCAGGTATGTAACAACGAGAGACGTCTTCAAACTTACATCAAGTTGGTGCTTTCATCCCTTCCCTCATGACAGTGGGAAGGTGAGAGAGTATCCGTTGCATAATCAAATCATTTACTAACGAGCCTTGGAAAATTTTCAGTGTTCATCCACCCAGGCTCGCTTAACTGCAACGCTAACGGGGATTTGCTCTCTGCGACATCTTGTCCTTCGCTTTCCCCTTCTCCTTCCCCTTATCCTCGATCTGTCATTTCTGAACAAGACCTCGACTTCTGCGACCCTCGAAACCTTACCGTTGCTTCCGGAGCTGCACAACATTCCAACATTACAGTGCCAACTTCTGCCAAATTTCCACCTTTGCCTACACTTTGCACAGGGGACGACGAAGAACACAAGTACATGCTAGGAGGTGAAACTTACGCCAAAAGTGTCAACGACGGCGCCGCGACCTTCGATTTTTCCGTGTCGACCTCGCACAACGGTCTCCCCACATTTGATGAGATTTCTGATCTCGACTCTGAAGACGAATTTGTGAACGGCCTCGTCAATTTCCCTACCACCGAAAACGTACAATTCTTCGGGAGCAAGAGGCAACGCACTGGATCTGACCTCGTATCACTCGACAATTCCTTCATCTCGGAGGAAGAATTCGAAGAATTGGAGGAGTCCGAGCCTTTCGCTGTCGCTTGTCTACCAAGCCCGCCAGCCTCAGGCTCCGAAAGTGAGCCCAAGAAACAAAAGCGAACCAAGAAGTCCAAGGTGGCTCGCTGCGACGAAGATAGCTCCGAGTTTGATTCCATGGTCAGATCTCGTAAATACACCGCCGCAATGAACAACCCATCTGGGCAGGCTCAAGAGAGCACGAACGAGACACAACAGAATTCAACCGCACCAAGTCAATCGGGCTCTTCAGAGAGCAATACTGGAAACAACATGATGGGCTCTGGTTCAGATGCGGGTGGCACCACTCCTTCGCAGCAACAACCAATCAACCGACGTGGCAGAAAGCAATCTCTCACTGAGGACCCGTCCAAGACTTTTGTCTGTGATCTCTGCAACCGAAGATTTCGACGCCAAGAACATCTGAAGCGACACGTTCGATCTCTTCACACGCAAGACAAGCCATTCGAGTGTCATGAGTGCGGAAAGAAGTTCTCGAGAAGTGACAATCTCTCTCAACATTCTCGCACTCATGGTAGTGGTGCCATTGTCATGGGTGTCCTCGAGGATGGTGAGCTCCCAAGTGACCACATGGAGTCAGCCAGTGATGGAGAACATATCCATACTCTTGGGGCCAATCTTTTCAGCGCTGCTGCCGCCGTCTCCGGAAGTGAGGACTCCAGTGACGAAATCCAACGCAAGAAGCGCAAGCGTTCCGAATAGGTCCTCCTTGTATACTTGCCCCATTAGGACATCGATGTCTACTTACGAATCTCACGAAACTACCATGAGTATACAACTTCATAATCGACTCGCCGCTACCTTTTAAGCGGATCAGTCACTAGGGAACTCGCGGCTATACTGACGCTATCATGATGGGTGGGAAGGTGTAGAAAGAAAAGTCCTACTTTGCGATTCCTTTCAATTGTACAATTTTTCACACTTCAGACCTTTTTCTTTTCTGTGTCTTTTTTAGCGTGATGACGGTATAGGAAGGAAAGGGGTGGGGGCAGGATACATCTTTAGCATGATGATGGGGGGTGGTTATCTTTCTCGCATTCATTGTAATATCTGCCAGGATTAAGTCGTGGGCGGGAGCTGGTTGACCGTTTTTTCCACGGCCTATCTTGTTGCCTTGCACTTTTATCAGATCAGATCATTTTCACTTACCTGGCCATGCTCTTGTATATTGTGCTGGCCACGAGATTCAAACGGTAATTAGCAAGCAAATGTACAGATTCTCTTCACACGATATTTAAGAATACTCAGTAGCTCCTGTAATGTAAATTTGAATGCTGATCCAGGTGAGAATACTAGCTAGCGTATCATCTGTTAACCCTCAATTCAACCAAGTCCCACTCTCAAACCTCATCTTTTGCAAACTCGCCTAATATCTAATAGAAGTTTTCTGGTGAGAAATCCTTATTTAAGAAGCACTATAAAAAGCTATTAAAAGTTGTAGTTTTTTTTTTGAGATATACAGGAGAGATATCAGAGACTAAAATTTCTCGTCCTATCTTAAAATTCACAAACACTAACAACAATGTCTGAATCTCTCCAAGTTATTGCCCTAATCTCAGGTGGAAAAGATAGTTTCTTCTCTATCCTTCATTGCATCCAAAATGGGCATAAAGTAATCGCCTTAGCAAATGTGTATCCACCAGTTCAGCCCCAAAATCTAAATTCTCCGCCTAGTAAGGATGAAGATGAACAGGATCTCAACAGCTTCATGTACCAAACGGTTGGCCACACTATAATCCCGCTGTATGAAGAGGCTTTAGGAATTCCTTTGTATCGCCAGCCAATTATTGGGGGTGCAAAGCAGACAGGGACGAGCTACAGTCATGCGAATATTCGAGAAAATGAACACTGTAATGATGGGGATGAAGATGAGACGGAATCCCTAGTTCCTCTACTGAAGAAAATCATGAAAGATCATCCAACCGCAAATGCTATATCAACCGGTGCCATCCTCTCAACCTACCAACGAACTCGCATCGAATCGGTAGCTTTACGATTGGGTCTTTCTCCTCTTTCTTTTCTATGGAAATACCCGGTTCTCCCACCCGGTTCACAGGCTTCGCTATTGAGGGATATGCAAGCGGTGGGTCTTGATGCGAGGATGATTAAGGTTGCTAGTGGTGGGTTGGATGAGAGTTTTTTGTGGGAGAACGTGACGTGTGAGAAGACGATTAGGAGGATTGAGAAGGCGATGAGGAGGTTTGGGATAGATGGTGATGGGGCGGCGCTTGGTGAGGGAGGGGAGTTTGAGACTTTGGTTGTGGATGGGCCAAGGGGATTATTTGGGAAGAGAATTGAGATTGAAGAGGGGGCGAGGAGGGTTGTTACGGAGGGAGGTGGGAGTGCTTGGTTGCAGATTGGGGATGCGAAGGTTGTAGAGAAAGATGATGAGAGAGAAGGAGAGCAGGCTGTGAGGGTGCCTAATATGCTTGATCGGAGATTTGAAGTCATTTTGGAAGCTTTGACGAAGGACACGGCTCTTGATCAGGGATATACGGAAATGCAGGAGACTTTGAGCTCAGACAAGGCAAAGCCATGGACACTGAAGTCCGCCCAGAGTGAGCCAGGCAAAGACGGAATACTGTACTGGACAGTTGTATCAAATTCTTCAACGGAGGGGAGATCTATTACAGAGGAAGCAGAGACACTAATCACAGACCTTAAGAATCGCCTCCTCGAGTCATCTCTAACTGCAGAAGACATAATCTCAACAGTAATCATCCTCCGCTCCATGCAAGACTTCTCCTCCATCAACAAGGTACCTTACCCTCCTTTCAAACCCTCCTCTCTCTTACCCCACTAACCTCATTCACAGGTCTACGGCTCCCTCTTCCCCCATCCAAACCCGCCCTCACGAGTAACCATATCCTGCGGCTCCTCCATCCCCCTCAACACCTCCATAGTAATCCACCTCAAACTCCAACTTCCCTCCCAATCTCCTTCTTCTTTCTCGCCACGAACAAGAAAAGCCCTCCACGTACAATCTCGTTCCTACTGGGCACCCGCAAATATCGGTCCTTATTCGCAAGCTATTTCAAGCCCTCTCTCCTCCCCTTCCTCAGAAACAGACTCCTCCCAAACCACAACTTGGACAGTTAATATCGCAGGCCAAATCCCTCTTATACCACATACTATGCTTTTGCCTTCACCTTCACCAGGAGATACGGGTGTTTTGGGGGATTTCAAACTACAAACTGTGTTGTCTCTTCAACATCTTTTCAGGGTTGGGATTGAGATGTCTGTGAAGTGGTTTACTTCCGCTGTTGCTTATTTACCGAGAGGTTCTATATCAAGGGAAGCTAGAGTTGCGGGGAGGGCTTGGGAGTTGACAAATACTCCTCCGAGAAGCTTAGACGGGGATGAGGAAGGGGAAGAGAGGGATCTTTGGGAAGAGAAATATCTCGGTGGTGGGATGGGAGGGATGGGAAGTAGAAAAATAGGGAATGAATTGCCTGATTGGGATGTTATCGAGGGAGAGGAGATAAAATCCCCTTTCTGGGCTGTGGAGGTGGACGAACTTCCTAGAAGAAGTGCCATAGAATGGCATGCTCATCTCGGCATTCTAGGTTCTCAAATCAAGGTACATCCCCCTCCCCTCTAAATTCCTATCTTTACCACCCTACCTCTTCTCCCTCACTAATACCCCACCCAACCCAGATCTCAAGAACCACCAAGCCAAACTCCTGGACAATCCACGAATGCTTCTTCAATTCCACAAAACAAGTAATAATTATGGTCTATTATGCAAACTCGACCACAGAGTTTTCCAACAGGTTTTGGGAAGCAGTGGACGCTGCTGGGATGAGAGAGAATGGGGAAATTGGGTATCAGAGTTCGGCTTCATACCGTGACTTGGAGATTCTGGGGTTGAACGAGGTTGCGGAGAGGTCTTTTGAGGGGGTGATTCCTTGTAGAAGGATTTGGGACGGGGAAGGGAGGAGGCTGGGTATGGTGAGGCTTTATGATAGGTTGTGAAAAGCAACCCCACGATAACTGAATGAGCGGCGGCTGAGATGAAGGCTTCGTGATAACTAGGCTACAAAATTGCTACAATTTTGCTTTGCTTCTTCTAGTGTTGGTAGAGGGTTTTGTTTCCTGGCTAAGTCAGTATGTGTAGAGGTAGAGGCAGGGTGGAAGGGTGGAAGGGAGAACTAATTGCAAAGACAACTGCAAAGACTCTCAAGAGTTTCCAGAGCCAGTATAAAACCAAATTCCTTTCGAAAATTATCTAATCTCCATACTAATCCTCTAGATTGACTAACTAATCTACACTCATCACCAACCACCCCCCTTCCCAGCATGACCACTCGAATCCTCAATTTTCTTCTGTCCCCCACCACCCCTAACACTCTTCTGCTGCGCCGCCTCATGTTTCCTCAATTCCTCCGGAACCCTCGATATGCTGCTCTTCATCAACATCTGTTTCAAATCATACATGACATCCGAATCCTCATTGCCTAAAAACGTGATGGCCACACCACTTTTGCCAGCACGACCTGTTCTTCCAACACGATGCGTATAACTCTCTATATTATTTGCCATGTTGAAATTAACAACTAGAGAAACGTCAGGGACGTCAATACCTCTTCCTGCTAGGTCGGTGGCCACGAGTACGTTTGTGGAGCCGTTGCGGACAGATGCCAAAGCAGCTTCACGCTGTTCTTGGGTTTTGCTACCGTGTAGAGTGACGGATGTGAAACCCATGTGCTTGATATCTCGAGCGACGGCATCACAGTTTCGCTTGATGTTGACAAAGACGATGATTGGAGGTTGGAATTCTCCTGAGGCAAGTATCTCGTTGAGACGCTTCTTTCTCTTGTCTTCTCCGGACACGAATTCAACACGTTGTTCGACTGTCTCGACTGCTTCTCCAATGTTACCGATGGTGACGATTGCAGGTCGACGCAGGTACTTTTTGGCAATCTTCTCTACTGCCGAAGGCATAGTAGCTGTATACATCATAGTTTGCCTGTATCGATCCTTGCCGCCTAGATGTTGGCTCATAGCCTGAGGATTTTCTGCATCGTCTGTGTCTGGTTTTTCATTTCCTACAGGAAGAGCGTCGAGGATCTTGTTTACAGATTCTTCGAAACCGAGATCGATCATTCGATCAGCTTCATCCATGATCACGTAGCAGCATTGTCCGAGGACCAGGACTCTTCGATCAATACAATCCACTAGGCGACCAGGCGTTGCAATGACAATCTCAGCTCCGTTACGCATGTTGTAGGATTGCTCTTCCACTGCGTGACCACCGACAATACTAACGCAAGTGAAGCCAAGAGGTGTAGCGAATTTTCGAGCTTCCACCTCAATTTGTTGAGCCAACTCACGGGTAGGTGCTAAAATGATAGCGTAGGGTCCATCGTTCTTCGTAAATTCATTGAGAGGAGGTAGTTCCGATATGTAGACTAATAGCGGTAATAGGAATGCAGCAGTTTTACCTGAACCAGTGACTGCAACACCAATCAGGTCTCTTGCTTGCAAAGCAATAGGTATTGCAGCTCGCTGTACCGCTGATGGTTCATCGTATCCTACTTGTGCAATAACATCTAGAAGGCGTTTCGGTAGCCCAGATTCCTGCCAGTTTCGCATGGGATTTGGTATGGCTCCTCCTTTGGTACTGATATTGAAATCTTCCTTGAAGATACGCCAATCTCGTTCTCTCATGTGCTCTAATTTCTTCTCGCTCCAGTGCTTATCCAGAGAATTTCTACCACCTGCATCCTCTTTCCTCCGCCTTTCCATTTCCATCATCTCTCTCGCTCGTGCCCCACCGGCCTCTAAATCTCTTTCTTCTAAAGCCTTGGCATACTTTGCAGCTCCGGCTTCACTTAAATCTTCTGCAAATCCACCCAGTCGACCTCTTCCATAGAAATTAGCTTCAGCACGAGCTTGATAAATAGGATTGTAATCTGGACTTGTATCCTCTTCGACATTCCATTCAAAGTTAAACTTCTTCTCAGTCGTCCGCCTCCGCTTCTTCTTTGCAGAAAACGTTGATTGATTGATTTCCGCGCCCATGTATCGTGTTCTAATTAGCGCAGCTTGCAGGTCTTCGACATTCGCAGGTCGTTTTTCTCCAGCCAAGGATGCTTTGCCCGTGCCCACTGGTGCTGGTTTAGCAGGAGGTCCCATATCACCTGGTCGATTCGTCTGGCCATTTCTCGAGGCTCCTGGGCCCGTAGGCACATCGCCGTGTCGCATTGCCCGCGGTCCTGTGGGGACAGTTGAAGAGCCACCACGGGGAGCACTCGGTGGCGCGGATCGATCGAAACCATTCCGTGCATTTTGAGGAGCAGCACCATTTCCAACTGGGATTATATTACTGCGTTCGGCTTCAACCTTCCGCTTCTGCTCTTCGACTTCCTTTGCTCTCTTCTCGAGAGCAAGTTTTTCTCGAGCGACTTTCGATAAGAATTTCGGCTGTAGATTTCAAGTAGTTAGTATATGTATGAAAGAATAACTAGACATGCATTTTGAGCATTACTGTCAAAGACATGCTGATGGAAATGGGAACAAACCTTTGCTGCAGCCTCGTCGGCTTCTTTCTTCTTTTTTAAGATGTCTTCAATACTGAGGGGTCCTGGTTTCTTTGGAGGGCCTCCCCATCCTTTCTTCTTTCCAGGCTGCTCGACTGGAGGCGGGGGTTGCGATTCAGAGGGAGGCGGCGGAGGGAGGTCGCTGGGTGGAGGAGGAGTAAAGGAACTCGGCGGTGGAGGAGGAGGGGCTAAAGAATCTGGAGGGGGAGGAGGAGATGAGGTTCTGCCATTGCTCCCTGGAGGTGGTGGTATTGATGCGCCGTTGGCATAGCCGTTTATTAAGCCAGCCATATTGAATTTATTGCGACTGACCTCAGAAATGGAGAAGATATAGAAAAGAAAACAGCACTTGCACAATGTTGTTGGAATTAAGATTTGTATGTTGATTGCGCGAGGCAAAACTGGATCTTCAGCCTTGCACAAACTAACCTAAGCGATATAATAACTTCTCCCGAACCACTCTCACTTACCTTCACACTGCCAAAACCGCACTCATCATGGCGACTCCTAGACACTATGTGAAGCTAGCACAAGCTCTCCCACCCACGTTAAAACGATTTCTCGCACGATATCCTCCGTCATCAATCCTCCAAGCTGGCACATCTCCCGACCCCATCACGCCTCCAAGCCCATCTCAATCCGAGTCCACTCCCCCATCTATAGCCTTAAATTCTGGATTCTCACAAATACCCAATCTATTCAAAGTCTCTAAAAACCCTATTACGGGGAAATGGAACGATCCAATATTCTCTCTGAGAAGACAAGCAGATTTGGTGAAGCTGGCAAGAAAACATGGTGTTGAGGATTTATTACCGCATAGTGCGAAGGGGACTGAGGAGAAAACTAGGAAGAGGATTGAGAATGGTTTGCGGGTTAAGGGAACAGGTGTTGGGCAACGGGTGAAAGGAAAGGAATCAGAGAGGACGTTGAAGGGACGGTATGTATTACTCGATTTAGGATATGAGATTGATTGAGGATATTTACTAATTGGTGGGTGAAATACAGGTTGGAGAAGCGTAGGCAGGCTATGTTGAATATGCCACAAATGATACAGACTTGGAAAGAGGTACGTATTTGGTATTCTATTTGGAATAAGGAAGAGCTACTGACAAGTTATGACAGAGAGGACATGGTCGTGGATGGAAGAAGTGGCCGAAATAGGTCTGAAGTTGGTGAGATTTTGGTGTGAAGACATCAGTCTTATGGGACTTGATCTGTTTGTACGAACATGGTATTGGGTAAACCCATGGAATGTGGCGTTGACAAGAGGAGCCTTCCAGGTGTACATTATTTCCCTTGTATGAGTAAGAAGCTCAACTCTAACTACTCCTAGCCATATTCAACTCTTGGACATTAACTATCAGATTCCATACTACCAACTGCCCCATACAAACTCTCAAGAGACTAAGCACCTCTTCCTAGAACTATTCATTCCTCTCCAAATACTCCACCCTCACCTTTCCCTCCTTCTCCCCAATAGCCTCAGCTACTGGATTAACCTTACTAACAACCGCCTTCTTCCCATCAATAAGCAGTGCCACGTCCTCCAGACTAGTTCCCATCGTCTCGGGACACTGCCAATACACCACCACAAACTCGACCGCTATCCACGCTACATAGAAGAAATAGAACTTCCAGCCGAATCTGTTTAATCCGATGGGGTTAACATAGGTGTTGAAGGCTCCTGCGGCCCCGGTGATGAGCCAGAAGAGAGAGATTCCTTTGGCCCGCATGGTGTAGGGGAGGATTTCGACGACGTAGACCATCATGGCGCCTGTCCAGCCAAGGTTGTGAACGCCGCTGTAGAGGTAAATGAATGCTACTGAGGCATAAGAGGCCTATGATTCGAACGAGTAAGCATCTTCAGTCAGGAGAGAAGAGGGAATTTGCAGAAGGGTGTTTAGAAAGGTTGGAACATTCAACTTGTGAATACTTCAGAGAACATAGAATATTTGCCTTGTAAATGTTGCAAATTACATAAAGCATTCTTCACAGTTGTGAAACATGCACTAGAGGAGTCGGCAACTTACGGATTTAGAATTAGTATGAGTGAATACTCCGGTGAGTATAGTGATGATGGTGAAGACCAGCCACATTAGTGCCATAGAAGTCAAGAGCAGAGGCCGTCTTCCTACTCTTGAGGGAAGGAAAGCGAAGCCTACGGAACAGGCAAAGGAGAACATGGAGCTTGTAGCTGTAATGAGGGTTTGGTCAAGAGTAGTCTTTATCCCAACATCGTCTAGCATCTAGAAGAAGTAAGCTTTATCCTATAGTTGAGTCTCAGGAATAAAAAGAAAGGAAATAGTGAGAGCTTACGGTATGTAAATAATAGCTGACGATCCCATTTCCAGACCATTGCTTGCAAATACCAAACCACTGTTGACATTCTAGTCAGTACTGAAGACGACTCAAAGGGGATCACTCACAATCATAATAAAAATTCTCCATTTATTCCCCGGTCCCCTCCATAGCTCACTCCACCTCGTCTGCTTGGCCGCAATCTCCAATTCAATCGTTCCCACAACCTCCTTAAACTCAAATTGAACAACCTCATCCTCCCTATCTCCATTAGCATGATAATGAGCCAGAACTTCAAGAGCTGCTTCTTCTCCTCCTTTACTCACTAGCCACCGAGGTGACTCTGGGAGGAAGAAGATGCCGATGGCTTGGAAGACTGAGGGGAGGGCTTGGAATATTGATGGAATGCGCCATGCCCTTCAGGGAGTTAGTGTTGGAAGGGAGGGATGCTGTGGAGATCTTACCAAGGTGATGCGAGGCGGAAAGTACCAAAGGTGATCCAGGCCGCGATTATGGAGCCCATTGAGTATTGGGCATTTGAGAGAGCGGTAGCTGTTGCTCTGTGGTCTGTATAGAGCACTCATCAGCAATGCCTATATATGAAGCAATGTTTTCTTACCTGGATATGCAAGCTCAGCTACCAAGACTGGCCCAATTGCTCCGACTACCACACCGCCTATACCGAGCAATAATCTACCAACGATGAACATGCCATCTAGAATGAAGTGTTAAGATGAAGGAAGTGCCGTTGATTGGGATTCAAAATACCATTAACAGCAGCAGTACAAAGCGCGGTCCCCTATAAGTCGGAATTTCGGTGTCGGTATTACTATATTAGCAAGAAATAGGAGTGGAAGGAGAAGGATGCTTCACAAGGCTTGAATATTTTACTCCTCGATGTCCGAGATATTAAACTGAGCACTTACAAGTATAGCCACAACGCTCCCAAAAAACATAGCTACCCTCCTTCCAAATCGATCTGATAAAGGAGTAATGAAGAAACATCCCAAGACATTTCCAACCCAATAACTAGCACTCATAATTCCTAGAATGGACCCGGTAGGGTAATTAAAGTCTATATCAAAAAGTTCAGCTCGCTCATTGGACGTGGGATATGGAGAAAGGAATTCATACCTTTCTGCCATCTTGGTAGTTGCTGCACATTATTGATGAGAGAAGCGTCGTATCCTTGGACATATTCGCTCATCAATGGGATAAAGAGGAGGAAGTTCAATGTTCTTACACCTCGATCGTTCCACCAATGCCCAGTCTTGTTGTTTAGGTGCGATGCTCCTGCTACAACCGTTCTATCGACTCGTGCAGTCTTTGCGAAAAACATTGTGGACAGCTAAATAAAAGCTTATCACAGCAATTTCATTCAAGGCATTCTGTACTATATATTTCACCTACCGGCTATGATATGTAGAGTGTTTGTCATTGCTGGGAGCTGCTGCGATTGGCAGGCGTAGCTTTCTGATGGTTACTCCAGAAATCTAACACCGCTATTGGTTCTCTTGAACTCGGATACTTCATACTTAAAAATTTGGGGGTGATTTCTTTGGTCATTGCCACGACGGTGCGGGTTTTCGGGGAATGATGTGCCGGCATTGGTGGGGAAATTGAAGAGTTCATGTATGCTGCATGAAGATAGATCCAAAGCTTTAATGGTACACCTTCTATTGCTTCATAGGTAATCAAAGTGGTAGAACGTAGGGGCAAAGGACAATGACTGTCATATAAACCCGACTAGAGACACTATTAGACGAAAACTCAGTGTTCTTCTACAGTTAGCCAATTTGTATGTCTACGTACACGAGAATACCGCTGGCCCTTCTTCAGAATTGGTTCTAGGGCCTCTGCTGAGCTTGACGTATCCCTAAGCCATACGATTGCAGAACTAATGATTCTAAGATGTTGAAAGCACCCTTCATCTCCATCCTCGGCCAGGATCCAAATAGGACACACAGGATCAACGCCAATTCCTTCCAACAGAATGCTATTACCACAATAAATGGCTGGCAATATGCAGCATTCTATACCGACAAGGACCCATCAGAAAGGAACGTAGTTTGCTATATGAACTTGGCTCGACGACAAATTCTACCAGGCAAAAGTTCGGAGAATTCAAAGTGGGAAACGATTACTTTTCGTGACTACGAGCAGACTGTGGATGATGGCCATAATACAATATCGATAGGGGTGTGTAGACGAGACGGGACTATCCACGTGGTCTTTGATCATCATTGTGATCGGTAAGTAAGAGCGGATTAAAATGGAGAACTAAGATGGTAATGATGACTAGATTAAGATTCAGAATATCAGAAACCGACGTAGCACTGGAGAGGCCTGATAAGAAATGGGATTGCACGCTGTTTACGAAGACTCGGGATTATTTGCCTGGGATACCACATAATGATGTTATGGAAGAGGTCACTTATCCTCGGTTCGTCAATGTTGATGATGATCTCCTTCTTACATACCGTATTGGCCAGTAAGTACCACTTTTCATGGCTGCTGTCCACTCGGGATATGAAAAAGAAATATCTCAGAGGTTGCTCTAAATTCGCCCGAACACTCAGGCTTCTGAATCGGTAGAGCCGCCAGCAGATTCAAACCTCATTATTATCCCATCGGCTCACTTATATCTCAGAGCAGGACTTGGAAGTGACGTGTTGTATCGCTACTTGTCAAAAACACAATGCTACACCTACTTAGGCCAACACCTTACTGGAATCTCCAACAGTCCGTACATCAATGGGCTCGATTACCGCGAATCTTGTCTACACATGTCCTGGTGCTATCGTAATTTCATTGAATTCGACTCCTCCACTGCACCCGGTGCTCATAAACAGCAGGCAGGACCAAATGGACCAGAAAACAACTATGATCTGAACTATGCCTACTCGGATGATTTGGGAGGGACCTGGAAGGGCTCTGATGGAGGAATCCTAGCTATAGTAGGAAGTAAGGAAGAGTCGGGGCCGAAATCGACCATCACGCCTGATTTGAGGGGGGCAAGGGTGTTCGAGATTCCTATGAATAGTGGGATATTGAACCAGGAAGCTCAAGTGGCGGACTGGGAACGTGGATTCTGGGTGTTGAATCGAGAGGATGGAAATGGCGAAGAGCGATGGATCTTGTATCATCGGGATAAGAAAGGTATGATGACTACTGGTAGATACCGAAGCTTGGCTGACAGACAGAAGGGAAATGGTCCAAAACGCTAGTTTCTAGCAGCTCTATGCCCACAAACACGGGTTCGCGGGCCAGCATCTGTGTGGACAGGGAGAGCAATGTGTATCTCATCCTTCCTGGAAATACCGATTCTAGTTTGAGCATTGTGCGGGGACTGAAGGAGGATAATTACGTGCTGCTGAAGGAAATATGGACTGGCTACGGATTCGACGGCGAGCCTTCTGTGGATGTGCAGAGACTGGAAACAAGTAATCAGCTGTCTGTCTTCACAAGGACTGCCGACGATGTTGGAGGGAAGAGAAACGTGATTGTTTTGAATTTTTCTCTTGATGCACTGGCCGACTAATGTAAAGGCGGATACTATAGTAGTTATAGACGTTAACAGGATAACTTCAACGCCAACCATGACTTTATCTGGGAGTAACTTCAGACGGGTACTAAATGTTCTATAGCAATTTTCGTGTTTAGCAGTGATGGTAGAATGAGGTTTCGCTTGTCCGAAGTGAAATATCGAGGTTGGCAGTTAATCACCACTACAAAGCGAAAACACTTCCAACCATCACATTCACATTTAGAATGCCCTCAAGAGAAAGAAAGACTTCGTATTTCGAAACGGCATAAACGATGGTAGCATAATTGACTCTCCATGAAATTGAGTTACTAAATTCCACTAGGCACCAAAAAATCTTCCTCCAGCCGCAAAGCAGGCAAAGATCTTGGAGTGGTTCAGAGAATCAATGGGCGTCTACACCATCAAAGAGCTCGAGAAACTGCTACCAGGTATCGGATCGATCAATTCAATTCAAGTCAAGGAGTACATTCAAGCACTTTCGGACGAAAACCTCATTCGAGTCGAAAAAATCGGCAGTGGTAACTGGTACTGGTCATTCACATCGGACACCAAGAAACTCAAGGAGAACACGATCAACAAATTAAAGGAGGAGGAAAGCAAGCTACTGGCTTCAATCGCCGAGGCCGAGAAAGAACTCGAGGAAGAGACTGTAAAACGTGCTGAGGACGATGAGATGCTTGAAAGAGGGGGTATGGATAGGCATGCTTTGATCGAAGCACATGCGGCACTCTCGAACGAATTGGAAGCTCTCGACAAGGAACTGGCTCTCTACAGCAACAACGACCCGACAGAGATCCTGCAGAAGATGGAATATACAAAGCTGCTCAAGGCCAGTGCGATCAGGTGGACCGACAACATCGAAGGATTGGAATCATACCTTAATTCTCTAACTGGCGATCGAACGGCTGTTGCGAGTATGATGCAGGGAGCATGTGGTGATGAATATGTCCCTGGCGAGGGCTTGAGAGAGATGCAGGCTTGAGCTAGAAAGGGACAGTCCACAGACCTTCGATACCAGATGGATGGTGACTTGCATATTGACTAGTCTTTACTTTGATGTATTCCAGTGCCACTGAACACAGGCATAAGTCAGATGTTTTGAAAAGCTACCGGCTATCAATCCGACACGAGTGAAACATCAGTCAAGCACCCGAATATCCAATGGACCATGATACTTATGATGTGTGTAGGGGTAGCGTCAGCTTCTTGAAGGCGGGTCTTTGTCGGTTATTGAGAAGCTAACGAATAGCTGTGGGAAAACGTTTTCCCTAGGAACGAGATAATGGAATGACTTGGTGTTTTGCATGAATGTTTCCCAGCAAACATCTTGCAACATATCGGATTACAGCGTATCGGTATTATCGAGACTTCCTCGCCATCATATCGTCCTCAGTCGATATCCAGGGGAAGGATTCCTACATTGCCTCGACTGCATTACTTACAGTGCCCTCCCTGTTCCCTCTAGGATCGGTGCGGCATCCTTCTGCTTGAAAGGCGTACGACTTGTGCTATTTCATCTTCAACCTCAACTCTGCTCTCAAACACGACTCTAGTCCCCAACTAATACCGTAACCTACCGTCCCCGTAGCCGTACCGTATTGTGGCAGGTGGAGTTTCTCAGAACCCCTCCATAACTTTCCGGCGGGCGTCCCTGCACAGCCTCCAATCCCTTTCCCCTCCATCCTGTCCCTCGAAATGTATGAGATCGTGCCTTGGCAGCGGTCATAATCTGCCTCAAAGTACAATACTTGGTACCAAATATTCTATTCCTTGGCATTTTTGATCGTTTCTCTCTTGTTCTCTGCTGTGGAGAGAGTTTGCAGTTCCTCTCACTCCGTGGGTGAACAATCTGCCCACTGCCGCCAACGCCAATCGTTCATCCCAACACCCAACCCCTTGGCACCACAAAGTTCTTGGCATTTATAACACGAAATCTAGCATGTGCGCGAATGCCAGTCGCCCAACGGCTTCATCGTCATCGTCGCCTATTGCCTCGACAGGTCGATCACTGCTTTCGAGATTAACGTCGCCACTGAAAGCTCGCACGAGGAACCTGACTGATTTTCATATCCGGCCTCTCGAACCCCATCGACAGTACTCACCCGGCGACGTGGTCAAGGGGGCTGTTGTACTTACTGTCATCAAACCGGTTCGAATTACACATCTAACTGTCTGCTTGCATGGCTTTGTACGAGTTTTCAAAAACCCCAATAGCGCGAACGAGCCACTACCCGCATTAACGGCATCTTCAACATCAGGCTCACAATATTTCGGGAATGGACATGCATCACTCTTTCAAGAAGAGTCCACCCTCTGTGGAGAAGGGCGCCTCGATCCTGGCAGATACGAGTTTAATTTCGAGCTGGATTTTCCTAGTAAAGGCCTTCCTACAAGTCTTGATGTACGTGCTATTGGTTCCTAATCGTAAGATGCTTCGACTGATTTTATTGTGCAGTTCGAGCGAGGAACTATATCGTACATGATCACGGCAATCCTGACACGCCCGACATCAATAACCCCTACTTCAAGTTGTGACAGAAAAATCAATCTTGTGGAGACGGTAGACATCGGTCCTTTACGTCCACCCCGCGCGCGTACAATATCCTTGGAGCCTATATCAAAGCGAGGAAAGAAGAAGAAACCTGCTAAACTGAAAAGTAATGTCTTACAAGATGCCACGGGCATTGGATCTGGGGGCGACGCTACAAGAACAACAGGTTCGCCTCTCCCCGAGGAGTCTGCAAGTCAGTGCGGGTCTCTAGATAATCAAGTACATCCAGGAAGTCCAGTACCAAGTGAAGTGCAAAGCACAATTAGCGGCGAGAGTACACGCAGCAGCAGTACAGGACTCAGTTTCAGATTGGGTCCAGTTCCGTCTACAAGATCTGCTCGGGATAGCCAGGGAACTTCCAGCAGACACTCTGCTAATACCGAGAAGACTATCACGGCAACAATTGAATTGCTCAAGTCTGGTTGTCTCCCGGGTGATAATCTCCCGGTGAAGATCTCAGTCCAACATACAAAACCCATCAAAAGCATGCATGGAATTATCATCACTCTTTACAGGCAAGGCCGGATTGACTCTGCACCACCGCTTTCTCTCTTCGCGGATATGAAGGGAAAAGATGCCGAAAAACTGAAGCATGAGGAATACTACCCGAAATCTAAGACTGGTCTTGGGGGGTTATCTCTAATATCTGCTGGCTCAAGCAGCTTATTTCGCAAAGATCTTTCGCAAACCTTCGCGCCACTTATTGTTGATCCAACGACACTTACTGCATCTGTGAGTGCTTCTGTAAGAGTACCCGAGGACGTTTTCCCTACTATCTCGGACGTACCAGGCCAGATGATAAGCTTCAAATACCATTTAGAAATTATTGTAGACCTAGGAGGGAGACTCGCTGGCCAGCAACGTCACCTCCCACGCATAGGTACGGTTAGCATTCAGTTAAATCATTCAAATCCTTCTGGTAGCCGATCAGATGGCGGCCCTAACGCCGCCTCTAACATGCTCGCCGCGTGGGGCGGAAGCATTGTAGACACTGATCATATCAGACGAGAGAAGAGTGTTGTTGCGTGCGTTTTCGAAATTATTGTTGGAACTATGGACAGCGAACGGAACAAAGCAAGGGGAAAGAGTCTAGCCCAACTAAGTGAACATGCTGTTAGTCCTCCCACAATAAACCATACAGTGCATACGCACACCTACGACCAAGACTACGACCAAGTACCCCTTCACGAATACTCAAAATATCACAACCTACCTTATGACCCGCAATATGACCAAAATTACGAAGAGCCATACCCAGGATACTACGCGAATAATGGATATGACTACAACCCAAATTATGAGCAACACCCCGAAGAATACCCACCTCCAGAACGCAGTCAGATAATTATTCCTCCACCAGAAATCGAAGCAGAGGAAGGCCTAACCGAGAAAGAACGAGCTCGTCGTGCCGAAGAAAGACTTCTTCCAAGTCAACCACCAACAGCCGAAGACTCATCATCGAGAGCGAATGACCCGTCAGGCCCATCAGCACCACCCAGGGAAGAAGATGATGACCTTTACAGTGCCGATGACTTACAATCAAGAATGCGACACCGTTTCCCTCCTTATGGACTCGAGACTATACCGTCTGATCCTGCAGAAGGACCATCAGCTCCTACGCTTGACGATCTAGCCCCTCATGCAGCATTAGCCAACCCAACGGACGACAAGCAAGAACTCGAACGACAAAGATTATTAGCCGAAGTCAGTGCACCTTCTGAATTTCCTCCTGATGATGAGCATGGTCCTAGCACGGAATTTTATGAACCATCCGCTCCTATTCTCAGTGACGATGACGACAATTACGGAGGTCATCATGCTCATGCCTCGTCTTCTAGGCAACGTGAAACTTTGCCTAAGTATGAACGTTAAAATTTGCCATTTCAAGGGAAAACAAGGTGCAGTACTCCTAGTCAAGGGATTCTCATGTCGCTAGATCGAGCTCTCGGTCAAACGAGCTGTGATGGACTATAGATCCTTGCAAGAGTCATTGACTTCATCAAGCTTGTGGTGGCCACTAAATTGAATAGACGATTCGACTATTTCACAGATGATTTGTTACTGCATGTGGGAAAACGTATATACCTCAAACAGCAGTTGAAAAACATATTGTCCATATCTTAGTAACAACAATTAATTCATAATTCATCACGCATGATCAATCTTGAAATCCCTGTTATACTGTCTTGGAAGTCCCTTGCGCATGAGGAAGATATTAAATCAGACCGTGGTCTTGCTAATCTGAAATATATTCTCTAAGCTTAGACAATTACTTATCTGTGATTTACTTGCCCAATTTAGAACATGAGAAATTGAATTTCGTTTCTGCATTAACACAGACCCAAGCCCATCAATAAATCTTGCTCAGGCATTTCAAATTGGCTAGAAAAAACTTGTGGCATACCACGGAGTAGCCAACAGAGAAGATCGAGAGCTATCAAAAATGGAAAATTGAAGTGAATACATTTGTTGGTTTGGGAGGGTTTCCATTCATTCATTGATTGTAGTTTATTTATTACAAGTCTATGTGCGATTCCCCAATTCAATTGGTATCATCGCAACCACCAAATCTAATCTATCAGCTCTTGGTCTAATAATTTTGGAAGGTGATCCCATCCTATCCAGTGCTTTCTTTTTTGCTGACTTACAGACATGATCCGATCCGCTCCTCTCGAATGCTGGAGAACACTGTATGGAGCCATACAGATAAGGCATGTATGAAAAAGAAAGAAAGAAAGAGTCTAACGATGTGTTCGAGAAAGCTAATGCCAATGCTATGCCTTGTACGCCTCCATGCAGAATGTGAAAAAGCCAGCAAGTGAGAAAAGAGAGCCGTTTCCGGAATTTTGATTTATTTACATGCCTTCCTTCCTTTCTTGACGAGAAGTGTCTATTCGGTATCAGAATCGACACCGACAGCCATGCTCATCTTGGCGGATCCGACGTGAGGCTTGGCCTCCTTCAACTTCAGCGGGGAAGTGCCAAGACCGTTGCGATTGCGGAAGAAAAGGACACCTTTGCCTTCGCCGATGGCGCCTTCTGATGGCTCGACCCATTGGCACCAGCGGGCGCTCTTCCACAAGGCTTTCAAGAAGCCGAGGGATCCTCCTTCGACGTCGGCGCGGTAGTGGCGGCCCATGATGGGTTTGATAGCTTCGGAGGCTTCGTCGGCGTGATAGAAGGGGATGGTGCTGACGTAGTGATGGAGAACGTGTGTTTCAACGATGCCGTGGAGGAGAGTGCGTCCGATGAATCCAAATTCTCGATCGATGGTCGCCGCGGCGCCTCGAACGTAGTTCCAGCTTCCGGCGGAGTAGTGGGGAAGAGTTGGATCGGTGTGCTGGAGGAAGGTGATGGCAACTAGATTGCGTTAGTAGTTTATTCCTCATCATGTGGAAATCGGAAAATTTTCTGTGGAAACATACCGAGCCAGTGGTTCACCCAGAGGTAAGGAAGGAAATACCAAACAGCCATGTTGTAGAATCCGTACGTTTGGCAAAGGACAGCGAGAACGGTGACCGTGATAGCTAGACCCGCATCACTCAAGAGAATGAGTTTAGCATCCTTGGCTTCGTACAAGGGACTTGATGGGTTGAAGTGGTTAACACCCGAGAAATAACCGTTCTTCTTGCCTCTTCCACGACCTTCAGTCTGACGCTCGTGGTAGTTGTGACCAGTGATGTTGGTTAGCAGGTATGCAGGCCATCCAAAGAGTTGTTGACTGATCGAGTGGATCAGCGTAGTAATCGGTGTTTCCTCGGTCAATTCATGGAGCTCATGGGCGAGCTTTCCTAAACGGCTGGAATATTCCTCACGCGTCTTGGGAACAAAGACCATGTCACGCTCCATGTTCCCCGTTGCCTTGTGGTGCTTTCCGTGGGAGATTTTCCATGAGAAGTATGGGACGAGCAGAGCCGAGTGACAGAACCAGCCAGTTGTATCGTTCAGGATTTTGGATGGAGAGAAGGCTTGATGACCACATTCGTGGGCGAGAATCCAGAGACCGGTCCCAAATAGGCCTTGGAGGATGGTGTAGACAGCCCACAGCGCGGCTCGAGCCGGTGTTGAGGGAATATGTTCCGGCGTGACAAACGTGTTGAAGATGTAGAAAGTGGTCGCAAGGCTGGCAATATCGCGAGCTACATATGCCAATCCACGCAAGCCCGATCTCTCAAAACAGTGCTTTGGAATTGCATTTCGAATATCATTGATGGTATAGTCTGGGAGCTCGAATTCGTTGCCATATGTATCGATGAGTTTCCCATGCCGCTTGGTGTTGACGTCGTCAAGGGAGCACATGGACGAGAGGGATGTAGAGGAGGGCGACTGTGTTGGGCTGCCGGCTGGGGACCCTGCGGCGGTGGAAGGGCTCGACATGGCGTTGGTCGAGGTCGCTGTCCGTCTGAGGACAGCATGTTGAGGCAATGCTGTAGACGGCATTGCTGGATTTTGACTCTGGTTTGATTTGGATGCGATGTAAGGATGAAAGACGGGAATTGTGCCCTCTCCGAGGTTCAATTGAAGTTTTCAACCGCCGCAGAAACGTGCTTGAGATGGAGGGAAGGGATTTGTTGAGATTTCGAAACGAGGTCAAGAGTGAACTTCTGCAAGAGAGACAAATTCTAGCCGTTGTGAGCAATTGGACGGCGGGGGCAAAGGGGCACTTCACAGATGTACATACCAGATTGCAGTGCCGGTCTAAGGAGCGGATGTTTCTTGTTGAAGGGTTGAAGGGGGAGGTGGAAGAAGAAGAAGACGAAGGGGGGTTAATTATACCTGTTGCTTTGGGCCCGCTAGTGTCCTGCCTCCGATAACAATTAAACGACTGCTCCAAAATCGGTGCAGGTACCAAGGGAGTTTAGGGCCGGGAGGATCTGTCTTATTTTATGTTTTGTTTTGCTTTTCTGCATGGCGCGTTTTCAATCCTATCTGCATTTAGAAGGCCAGGAGACGGTGCCATTTCCATAGGATGCAAGAGTTTTGCCTCCCCTTTCCTGCTTTTCCCCTCCTCCTCGGACTCGCTGGGTAGTCTATTCTTTCCCAGCTGTTGGTAGATGTTCTTGCTATTTTTGTCACACATCAACGATCACTTGTTTCTCCACATTCCATTCCACAAGTCCATCATGTCAACCGACAAGTCATGCCATGGGCCGTTGAGGGACGGGTTTCGCCAGAGTCTTGGGTCGATGGACTTGAGCTGGGGGGGGAAAGCAGGGAGACGAAGGTGCAGAAGCTTCCTTTTCGTGCGCCGGGCCAGAGATGTGGAGGTCATCAGACCATCGATGCTCTGGGGAGGCGGACCTCGATGTGTGTGCAGGCTGAAGGGGAATGGCTGGTTTCCTTAGTTCTACGTGGTCTCCAAAAGGCTCTATAAAAAGCCATTTTCACATGCGAATTGCCAAATGCTGAGCTAAACAGCCGTGACATGGAAGTATTCAAGCTAAGAAGCTAAGATGGGGCAGGAGCGTGGACATGGACATGAACGTGAACGTGAACATGGACATGGACATGGACATGAACATACAAACATACAAACATACAAACATACGGAGGAGACATGAACATGGACATGGAGCTTTCGGTCGACGTGGCATTGGCCAATCAGAGAGGTGGGCGGAAAGACCCTGCAGCTTTTCCGTTGGGGATCGACGAGTTTTGTTGAGGGAAGGGATCGTGCATGAGCCATCCGAGCCAGGGCCGGGGCAATTATGCAAGGGTCTCGATGTTGACGACACTTGGAGAAATTGGAACAAATGAGACAAACCAGTCAAATGAGACAAACCAGTCATAATCAAGACACCACAACCACATCCAAACAGCCCATTTCTCGTATGCCGAGCTCTCCAGATTCATTCCATCAATCGACCCCCCCCCATTCACATGTCAATTCCATCGCTTCTTAATTTTCGCCTTCAGCCTCATCAAAACTTAACTCCGAAAATATCCACGGCACTGGTTGCGCTCAACGTTTGTTGGGTTTTATTTTAAACCACGAGGCATGATGTTGCAGTCAACCAAGGGTGGATATAACCTCGCTTTACTTCCTGCTTTGGCCAAACACTCTAAGCGCCCACAATGAACGAGATCACATCGTTTACATTAATAAGTTCAACTTCCCCAGCATGCAAGGATGTACTTAGGATCATCGGTACTTGTATGGCGTTGCCTGCAACCGCACCATGATCGCGAGCTACGTTCTTCGCTCACATCAAGGTTCGAGAGCAGCCCTATCTTATGACGCAATTGCTACGGCACTCATCTACATTCATCCTTGAAGCTGGAGAGACAACTTTTCTTCCTATTTTTCATGCTGCTGGGCCTTTCCAGCTTCTTTGAATATTCTACTCTAAGAAACATCTGCAATCCCATATTTAATACGAGCCATTTCTGCAAGATCGCCCCGACATTCATTTTTTCAAGATATCTCTTCCAGACCTCTAGGCTTGACCTCTCACTTCCAAGACTCAGTCTCGAGAGGTAGCGCGACAAGGTCTGCCTCTGATTTGCAACATTGGATGCACTCCTTGCTGCCATGCAATAGTTACAACTCAACCCACCGGCTTTCGAGCTTGCTATTCTACGCATCACGTCTCCCAAGTGCATTTCTCGAAGCCCATTCAATACCGTGTTTTTTCTTCATGTCTTTTCACGCTTACTCTCAACCTCTCTCTAATTCCTAAACACCATCTCGTCTCGATCCCGAATCAGCCAAAGAAGCACCACCCAGACCCACCAGCAAACTCCAGAAAAGTGCTTTCGCCATGGTACCTTGCCGCCGCCTCGCTTCATGGCTTCTACCCCCATGATCGCCGACGGAACGGCTGCTCCACATGCGAACTACTCGTCGTATCGTAATAAGATCAGACGGCCTTCGGTTGTTTGACTGACTTTGGCGGTAGACCAAGGGGGAGGGAACAGATTTGAGATCGATTGAAGGGTTTGAGGTAAGGAAGAGAAGGCAGGTCGGGATGAAGGAAGGAGGGTGATGAGATAGATGAAAGCCGTGAAGATACAGATTCTTTTCATGTTTGTGAGGATCTAGCATTAGGGGCGGGGTGGGGGCTATCTAGAGAGGGAAGAATTGCCAGAAGGAATATGCAGATACTGTTTTGCTGGTGTGCAGCGAGGCAAAGTAATTTTATAGCTATCAAGAAGCTTATGGATTTTGTAATATGAAGAGAATAGCTGGCCAATAATGTCTTTGGCTATTAGCAGTCGCGTTTGTGAAGACGAGTTTTACAGTGTTTAAGAAGAGGGTGTGGTAGTTAACTTGCAAACAAGCAATCCTATGGTACTTTATCAACTTCAAGGACAAAGTCTTTCGACATCTCATCAACGTTCAAGTAGCTCAAGTATTGTCAAGCCTTGTGTAAGTACTCGATCTCTAAACTGCGAGAGTGTGCTAATTTTTAGGCCCCGCGGCGAACTTCAAAACCCTCGCGGGGTCATGCGAAAAACCACACAACATCACACAACGCAACACAACTATTTCCATGGATCAATGACTCGCTCATCGACCTACTACGAGATCCTCGATCTCCCCTTGACCATCCAACATGACCTCACGATCCCCAAACAAGTCTTACGAAGTGCCTATCGACGGGCGCTTCTGCAAAACCATCCGGACAAATCCATGTCTCCCTCCAAGAACTTGAATCAGCAAACTCAAGCTCTCTATTCAATCGACCAAATATCCACCGCATTTCAGATCCTCTCGGATCCCAAACTGCGAGCAAAATACGATGCGGAATTGACACTTCTACTGAAGAATGCGCATGTTCAGGGGCGAGATGACCGACGAGGGTTCTTTCAAATGGGGATGGAGGTTGTGGATTTGGATGATCTAGAAGGGGATGGGGAGGAGGGCATGTGGTATCGGAGTTGTAGATGCGGAGATGACGGTGGGTTTTTGATCAGGGAGGAAGATCTGGAAGAGGCTGTGGACGAGGGAGAGGTTAGTGTGGGCTGCAGAGGGTGTAGCCTTTGGGTGAAAGTGTTGTTTGGTGCGGTGGAAGGTGGCCATGGGATACCAGAGGATTCGGGCGGCGGGGAGTCGCGAGACAATAGTATAGAAGGGGCTATTTCATGAATGCGAAGGTCTGCATCTTGGAGCTTGTGGCTTTACGGGACAAAGGATATACACGGCGTTCATCAGGCTCACGGGACCCGGTAGCAAAGAGCGAACAATCTATGGTCTAATTCTCAACATCTCCATGACTTGAATGGTTCCAACTGAAGTAGTGGGAGCAACGGGTGGGCGGAAGTAGAATTGGAGTCGTTCGCCCATACTTCGTCTCATGCTCCCTCTTTCACATGCCGACTTGAAAATGTCTCGTCTTCCTATGGCTTCCAATCAAAGCTCGAAAGCATATTGGTCACCTCAAACTTGCGATAGGGTTCCTCTTGCAACGTCTAAAGAGATATCGTTAGAGCACGCCAATACATCGGTGAAGGAGTCGAGTGGTATTGGAAGAACTAAATGTTGCTTAGAGAAGGAGGAATTGCGGTGGGCAGTCGCCGGTGAGCAATCTTAAAAGGTTCACCGCCTAGCCATTTCGGGCTAAGCCGCAAACGGCTAGCGGCAGTTCTGAAGTGCCAGCAGAAAAATCAAAAAGAGGGCGGCAGAACAGGCCGTTAAAGAGCTCAAAGCATCACCAGCCAGTCTGACACAAGACACAGATAACACGACGACCCGGACCCCACCTTCCTTTTCCCGTTTCTTCGACTGTACAGTAATAATACAGCTGTAATAATAGTTTCCTTTGGCCGTCCATTTCCTTCAAGCCATCTTTCCTGTACGGATGCGTGTCTTCAATCGCCTTTTTGAGACATCCGTCCTGACTAGCTCTCTTACTCGACCCGCCACCTATGTCTTCTCTTCGTCATCGTCTTCCCTTCCCACCTTTAAAGCATTCTCACACCTCTCGAGACTCCCGACACATCCTTCCCCACATTCCATGTAAGTTCCTGCTCTGCTCACCACTCCTCTGACCCCGCTTCCTCAAACCCACCGCGTCAATTCCGTTCTCCCTACTCATGCAAAGCGCAGATTGCACCCAACTGGCAGACGCCCTCAAATAGTAACCCGTTCCACCTACAA
Source organism: Chlorencoelia australis (assembly GCA_003988815.1). Classification (NCBI taxonomy): domain Eukaryota; kingdom Fungi; phylum Ascomycota; class Leotiomycetes; order Helotiales; family Cenangiaceae; genus Chlorencoelia; species Chlorencoelia australis. The sequence continues at coordinate 231,624 of QYAN01000035.1, read as the reverse complement.
CCCCTCCACGACATCAACCACCCGACACTGCTCGTCCCGACGAACCAGCGCAATGTGCAAACTACATGGAGAACGCGGTGTGGAGGGCGGTGCGGCTGCAGTCCCGGGCCGAGAGATCTTGCCAGCCAATGTGATCCCAAAACATTACCACCTTACCCTGGAACCCGACATGAAGAAGTTCACATTCGATGGAGCGGTATACATCGACCTCGACGTCGTTGAGGATACGACTTCGATTTCCTTGAACACCCTCGAGCTTGAGGTCCGCAGCGCCAAGGTCCTATCCGGAGAGCAAACCATCAGGTCAGTAGTTGGCCTCAATTTGGTTGCTTTCCCAGCTTTTCAACCCACATCTAATCTGGAATAGCTCTTCTCCGGATGTGTCCTACAATGAGTCGACACAAACTACCAAAGTCGCATTCGAAAAAGTCATAGCAAAAGGATCGCAGGCACAACTTCAGATTAAGTTTACCGGTCAACTGAATGATAAGATGGCAGGTTTCTACCGATCCACCTACAAATCTGCAGATGGCAAAGAGGGCATTTTGGCAACTACACAGTTGGAACCTACTGATGCTCGCAGAGCATTCCCCTGTTTTGATGAGCCTTCTCTCAAGGCCCAATTCACAGTCACCTTGATTGCGGACAAGCGCCTGACCTGCCTGAGCAATATGGACGTGGCTTCAGAGACTGAAGTTCATTCGACCATTACCGGTGCTGCAAAAAAGGCGGTGACATTCAACAAAACCCCTCTCATGTCCACATATCTTCTGGCTTTCATTGTTGGTGAACTCAATTATATTGAAACCGACAAATTTAGACTGCCCGTTCGCGTATATGCACCACCAAACCAGAATATTGAGCACGGACGATTCTCGTTGGAACTTGCAGCTCGTACCCTCGGATTCTACGAGAAGGCCTTTGACAGCAAGTTTCCCTTACCGAAGATGGTGAGTGAGCCTTGATCCTGAAGAAACAAACTTTGTTCTGACAGGTAACGTATAGGACATGATTGCTATCCCCGACTTCTCGGCAGGGTAAGTTTCTTCTGTACTCACCAGGTTTGGTCAATGCTAATCAGGGTTTTAGCGCTATGGAGAACTGGGGTCTCATTACCTATCGTGTTGTTGATCTCCTATTTGACGAGAAGACTAGTGGAGCATCAACTAGAGAGCGAGTTGCTGAAGTAGTTCAGCATGAGCTTGCCCATCAATGGTTTGGAAATCTCGTGACTATGGACTTCTGGGATGGATTGTGGCTCAATGAGGGGTTCGCCACCTGGATGTCGTGGTATTCCTGCAACAAATTCTATCCCGAATGGAAAGTGTGGGAAAGCTATGTCACGGACAACCTTCAAAGTGCTCTTGGCCTCGACTCTTTACGCAGCAGCCATCCTATTGAAGTTCCTGTCAAGCGAGCGGATGAGATCAACCAAATTTTTGATGCAATCTCATATTCCAAGGGTTCATGTGTTATTCGTATGATCTCGAAGTACTTGGGAGAAGATGTCTTCATGAAAGGTATCCAGCAGTATTTGAAGAAACATGCCTATGGCAATACGCAAACCGGAGATCTTTGGGCTGCGCTAGCTGAGGCAAGTGGAAAGGATGTTGAAAAGGTTATGGACATTTGGACCAAGCACGTCGGGTACCCCGTGGTTACTGTTACTGAAAATGAGGGCGACGCGAGCATTCATGTGAAGCAAAACCGCCTGCTGCGTACAGCAGATGTCAAACCCGAGGAGGACACGATCCTTTATCCAGTCTTCTTAGGTCTTCGCACAAAAGAAGGCATCGATGACTCACTTGTCTTGGACAAGCGCGAAGCGACATTCAAGGTTCCAGATCTCGACTTCTTCAAGCTCAATGCCGACCACACAAGCATTTACCGAACCTCTTATACACCTGAACGTCTCGAAAAGCTTGGAAAAGCTGCCAGGGATGGTTTGTTGAGTACTGAAGACCGTGCCGGGATGGTTGCAGATGCAGGGGCACTAGCCGCATCGGGGTATCAGAAGACTTCTGGGGTTTTGACCCTGGTTAAGGGCTTCACTGATGAGTCGGAATTCGTAGTTTGGTCCGAGATTATGTCCCGAATTAGCGCGATCAAGGCTGCTTGGATGTTCGAGGGCCAAGATGTCAGAGATGGCCTGGATACTTTCCAAAGAGACCTTGCTAGCGATAAAGCGCACAAGGCTGGATGGGAATTCAAGCAGGCTGATAATCACATTGAACAGCAATTCAAGGCTATGCTCTTTGGCGTAGCTGGCGGAGCGGGTGACGGGATTATTATCAAGGCTGCCCAAGACATGTTTGCAAAGTTCACCAAGGGTGACAAAGCAGCTATTCATCCAAATATCCGAGGTAGCGTCTTCAGCATCGTGTTGAAGAACGGCGGTAAAGAAGAGGTAAGTCCAATATTCCCCTCTTTCCCCCCACCCAGGAAACCAAAACCAACATTTTTTAGTATGATATCATTCTCGATACTTACCGCAAATCTATCACTGCTGATGAGCGTAACACTGCTCTTCGTGCCTTGGGCCAAGCCAAGGATCCGGAACTAATCAAGAGAACTCTAGCTCTTCCATTTGGCGGCGAAGTCAAAGAGCAGGATATCTATCTACCCGTCAGTGGCCTTAGACAACATCCTGAGGGCATTGAGGCCCTGTTTGGCTGGATGACCGAGAACTGGGACGAACTTACTCGCAGACTACCTGCGGGTCTATCGATGCTAGGAACGATGGTCTCAATCTGCACGTCAAGTTTAACCACCAAAGAAGGAAAGAAGCGTGTCGAGGATTTCTTCGGGCAGAGAAGCACGAAAGGTTTCGACCAGGGCCTTGCCCAAAGTCTCGATTCTATTACAGCCAAGAGCGCATGGGTTGATCGTGACAGGGAAGATGTTAAGGCCTGGCTTGCGGCAAATACGCAAAAAGGCATCAAAAGTGAACTGTAGATTTGGTTTGTGATTGTGGAGCATTTTAAAGATATGGGTAAATTATCTATATATATGAACACGCAATATAAATTGTCTCGTCTACTCTGCAATCTCGTCTTGCTATATTTTATGTTTTGCCTTGAAATGGGATTCAAAGGCTACTTGTAATTTCAACTTTACCTGCAAGTCATCCTTGTTCAAATGCCATCTTAAATCAACATGATTCCATGGATACACTTTCTAATTTCGTATTTCCTACGCCTCACAATGTAATTCAGGGGGTGGTTTAGGTTACGAACTTAAGCGATGAGAGCTCAAGGTCAAGAATGAGCCACTTTAGGTCGCGGTCAAGGTCTGGTCACTCGGTCTCTGCTGTTGTTGGAAGTTGGTTTTCTGCATTCCCTTCCCACCAACTCATATATTCTCTCCTCTCTTTCTTTCTCCCTTATACTTTTCCCAAAAAAAAAAATTTATCTTCAATCATTTCCCGCCAAGCAAAATCTCTCTCTGCCAAGCTAAAGGCGCTGTATGTACACTTTCTCTTTCGACTACTACTACCATCCCAAGAGTTGATCTTTTTAATATCCCTTTCCATTTACCTGCCTATTTCGAATAATCTACTCCTCTATTCATTTCACCTTTCTTTCGTTTTCGTCTTCCTCTCTTTCTCGTTTCCACTCCACACAATGTATTTCTTTCTAATCATCATAATCTTCCTAACCCCTTCCCTCATTACCGCTCAAAAATTCACAAAAACCCTCCCTGCTACTATCGTACCCTTTTCAACATATCAAGTTCAATGGTCGCAAAACACAGCTGCTTCACCCTCGGGTTATTATCTATACCTCAAAAACGGCACCGTTAATCAACCTATCCAAAGTAAACCCCTCCCTTTCTACCTTGTAATTACCAAACTAACCCTCCCCTCCCAGCTGCCCCCATAACCCTCGGCTACTTCCCCTTTAACGCTGACGACTCACTCGTGAACCCCTCCGAATGGACATTAATCCTCGAAGACTCAGCAACATCCACAGTCGACTCGATGACCTTCCTTTGCACCACCACCAGTACATCCTCCCCATCCTCCCCCTCCAGCTCCAACAATAGTTCTCCTTCTTCTGGTGGCGTTGGAGGCTCCAATACTGCAGCATCATCAGCGTCGAAAACTTGGTCAACCACGACGGCGAGTAAGACGAGTTTGAATGCTATTGGTGTGGCTACTAGTGCGGTGGCGCATTTCTTTTCTGCTGCGTCGCCGAAGCTAGGTGATGAGGTGCGAGAGGTAGGTGTTTGGGTGCTTGTGGGGTGGGCGGGGATATTGTTTGGTGGGGGGGTTGTTTTTTGGTGAGTGAGTGAGTGAGTGGGAGATGTGATGTGATGTGATGAATGAATGGGTACGGTAAGGTATATTGAGGAAGGACGAAGAAAAAGAGAATCAGAATGAAGCACCGCAGCCGGTCTTCGTAGCACAGCACAGCACAGCACAGCACAGCACAGCACGGGAAAGAGGAAGAATATATTTCTCAAGCAATCTCACGTCGTTGACAAACCCCTAATATATATACTCTCCAATGTCAACAGGGATTAGCGTGGAGAGAAAGGCATTACTTCAATCAAAGTCAGAAAGCCTCATAACCTGCGAGTTTATAACTTATAAAGTATCGGATTTCGTCACTGTACTGTCCGAACGGTTACATTGACAGTTAGTGGGGAGAGAGGGGAGCGGGGTTGGAATAGGAATAGTCCTCGTTTTGGGATGAGGATGATAAAGTTAGATAAGATATATAATTAATTAATTATTCTGTAAATACGTAGCAAAGAAAAATATGTTTTAGTAACTCTGCTGCTGTAATAGGGGGGGGGTTGGATAACATCTTATTGAATCATTCGCGTGGTATTCCTTGTCTTTCTTAGGGAGAAAGGGGTTGAAGTTTGCCTGATGAACGAATAGGATTCTGCCCCTACTATATGAAACCTATTTTAACAGCTCCAGGAACCATAACCGAACAAGTGAGGGGGAAGGAACAGGTTCTAACTAAATTGTAGTAGAGATCTTCCAAGCTTGTTATTTATTATTCTTTCACCTGATGTATCCGTATACACACACCACACAGAGGTTTTTTTTTTCTTTAATTCTCATTAAGTTGAAACTAATCTTCCATTCACCATGACAACTACCTCCTTGCCGGCGTCCCATCAGTGACCTTCCCATATTCTACAGCAGGATAATCCCCATTGCAAGCCCAGTCATAATTCGCTTTCTTTATCTCCTCCTTCTGCACCCTCAAAAAGGTCTCCACTTCACACCACCCATCCAATCTCTCCACTCCACATTCCTCAAAGCTGAACCCTAGTGGAAGCGTCCTCTGATTTAATATAAAATGCATGTATGTGGTTTCGGGGCCTTCGATGTATGTACGGTTTGCGGCAAGTGGTTGAGGTGTTTTGATGACTTCGATGGTGAGACGAGCACCGAATGGCTCCAGGTATGAGACGGTGAGGTTGTGGGGCCCTGGGTGAGAAGTGGAGGGAAGGAAGGTCTTGAATTGCGTGAAGCCGAAGGCGGTGAGGATGGACATGATGTTTGTGTCGTGAGAGAAATCGAAGTATAGAGATTGGTTGAGGGGAAACGTCTCCACGGATGAATCAAGTGTGGTGTTTATTTGAGATCCCGAGTAGCCGAGGGTGTGATTCTCGAGTCGGGCGACGATTTCTTGCACGTAGCCTAGGCCGACTGCTCGGCCTGTGGGGGATTGGAAGGATGAACCACCAGCGAAGAAGAGATCCGCAGAATATTCAAAATCAACCCATTCCTGGTAGGTGAAGAGATTACAAAATGCGGAGTATCCATAGGCGACCTTCAAATAGTCAGCTAGAGTTCCAAGACACGAAATACAGCTTGGATCGCTTACCGTTTCATAAGGACACATAGTCTGCGCAGCGTATGTATCTTCAACCGTCCATTCGACCCCAGATATCATAGACTGAAATCTCTCTGTTGCGTTTTGCAGATAAATATCCACCCATTCCGCGGTAGCGTTAGCACCTCCTTTGTTCCTAAAATTATTTGCATTGACGCAATTATCATATCCAGCCAAACTGTTATTGAACCCAGCTGATTCAATAATGACTTCAATCGTAGCATTATTGGTCCATTCAAGTCCAAAAAAGCCAGCTAAGAAATATTCTGCGCTCTAATATCTGTCAGCCGCTGAAATAATTCCATTTCAGATCTCAACCCGGACAACACACCTTGAGCATACGATCCTGCGTAGTAGTCCTCGCAATAATCTTGCTATTCGGATTATACAACTGCGCATACTGATAATAATGCAAAATGCCACTGTCATATAATTCCTGTCTTCCTCTCGGGACAAGAATCTCATGACCAAGTTCATACTTCCAGTCATTTAGAAAGGAGAGAAGTCCTGAAGCCTTCCATTTCACGGAGGCATTTGCTAACTTCTCAGCGAGAACTTGTACATTACTTCCCAATGTGGGATACCTTGAGCCATGTCTAGATAGCATCTGGAAGGGATAATAAGTATGGAGTCATGTGAAGGTTTAGGGGGAACGCACCTGGACTTGAGCGATCTTTGCTCCGGGAGGGAGAGGATACTCGGAGACTCCAAATCCCGAGGGGTTGGGAGAATATGGAGAAAGATGTCCCATTAGATGGAAGATGCTTTTGTTCTGACCTTGTCCCATGATTGGCATGGCAGTTTCCAGAGGCTGGTTCGGGACGAAGGCAACAGTAGGGGCAAAAGAGACGGGATTGGTTTGAGCAAGGAATGGAGCTAAACCAGTTGCTGTCGGTCCTGGCCACTAAAATTTGCCATTGTTAGCGATGCATTAAAAAGTTCATTCATTCTCAAATCTTATCATGGAAGAAGAAAATTACAGTATCTCAATCCCTTCCGAGCCTCGTTTCTAGAACTGACAATGCAGCTCGGCGGAAAGAGGAATAAGAAAAGAACGTACTAATTCCGGACTTGTCTGGAAATACTGCGGGACCTTCTCCTTTCCCCTCCCCTCCTTCTCAATAATTTCCATCACCCTCACACCCGGAGCCCTCAACGTATCCAGCAGCACCACATAAGAAACATACAGTATAGTTCCTGTTAGTAGGATCACCATAACATTTCTTAAGATTGACGTGCCGCGGGATTTGCTGTGTTGGTATATCGGCGAGGAGGATGTAGATGAGGGTGGTAATGGGTGAGAGTCCTCCATGCCTGGGGGTCGCGGAAGTGGTTTGTCTGACATGGTCAAATGAGGGAGAGTAGGATGAGAAGGGGTTTGGGATTTGCGGAGCTGGAAAGCTCTCAAGGTGAGTAGGGCTCTCTTAGCCTTGTCACGAGGCAGAGGTCTGACAACTCGGTGACCAGAGCCTCATTAATCGGACGTCAGCCTCGCCCTATTGCGTCGTAGAGTTTCTTCTTCGAATATCGTCGATGAGATGTTGTCGGCGTTAAACAGATCAGCGATTTCGGGCAAGAATATCATGATATTTTACACGCCATATTTCTTAACGCCGAAAAGCCCGCTTGTGAGTTTCCCCTCTATCTCTTTTCTTATATCTACATGTTGTGCTTGAAATTTTGTTTTCAATAAGAAACAGCTATCTACACATCACTATCCAGGAAGAATCTTCTTTTCAAAATGGTAATCAAAGGAGTCCCAAGCAAAATGTTGGCAGCTCAAATAGTCGAGGTAAGTCGCTGTAGTTATTTTGGCGTTCAAGTCTCGCGCTTTTAGGGGATATACCCAAATATTTATAGATGGATACGAATTAAGGAGAAATGATTTGTCTTTACCCCTCTCTAATGTTTTATTGTTGCATAAATACAGCTCTACCTGAACTTCTATGAAGCTAAGATCTCCAGCTCAACCAACCCTACAAAATCCACGAAGTCCCCACACCCAATGGCGAACTTCACGAATTCGATATGCTTGTAAAAGTTGCGGCGGCCTCCTTGTGTCACACAGATGGAATGGTGTTGGCGGGTCTCATGAGAGGGCGTCTTCCTTGTATTGCCTCTCACGAAGGAGCTGGTACGTAGTTGATCTCATTTTGGAGATTTGCTCTCTTAGAGGGAATGGGAGGTGACAATTGAGTATTTGATAGATCTTGAAACGTTCAAAGTTGATTGCTTCAAGCGGCCTGAAGTATTCGAAATTTGAATGTTTAAGGCAACCTGGAACATTTAAAAACTCTATCTTCCCAAGACTTTGATATTTCCTAGCACACAGCTATTTCTTCATTTAGCTGAACTAACAAACCCCAGGCACTGTCGTGGCAGTCGGCTCATCCATCAAAGAATTTGTCCCCGGCGATCGTATTCTCTGTTCCCTATCCTACCATCGCTGCGGTACCTGTGCCGACTGCATCGGCCCTGAACAGAATCAGCAATACTGTGCTAACGTAGAAGGACATCTAGGCATAAAGAAGGATGGCAGTTTTGCTGAATATGAGGTTGTGGATGGTAGGGAATGTTCATTGCTGCCGGATAATGTTACTTTCGCTTCTGCAGCGCCCCTGGCTTGTGCTGGGATTACTGTGTGTAAGTTTCTTTTCTTAGTCTTGCCAAGACTGTCTTGGTGGAGAGGCTGGGGAGAGGGTTTGGGGTAGGATAAAAGAAAAGAGGTACTAATCGGATGAAAATAGGGGGAGGACTCGTCCGGGCTGCACTTAAAGCAGGCGAGGCCATCGCAATCGTTGGAGGTGGAGGAGGCCTCGGACACTTGGGCGTACAATTCGCAAAGGCCCTCGGTCTCTATGTAATCGCAATCGACGCACGAGATGAAGGACTTTCGCTAGCCAAGGAATGTGGAGCTGACACCGTAGTGGACGCACGGCAATCTAAAGAAAAGGTCGTCGAGGAAGTGAAGAAGGCCACAGGAGGAAAAGGCGCAGACGCCACACTCAATGTGAGTGATCATGAAAGCGCAGCAGCTCTTGCTGTAGCTGTTACGAAAATGCATGGAACGATGATTCAAATTGCTCAACCTGAGAATGTCAGTGTGCCATATCCGGAATTGGTGTTTAGGGATGTTAGGATTCATGGAAGTCTTGTTGGTAAGTTTCTTTTTGTATTCCTCCTCTTCCCAAACCAAGAAGCAGGGCTGATGTGAAATAGGATCTCGAGGAGAATCACAAAAGATGCTCGAAGTGGTATCAAAAAACAATATCAAAGTAAAGACAAATCCCTTTAAAGGAATCAAAGAGATTCCTAAAGCGGTGGAACTGGCGCATTCAGGGAAGATGCAGGGGAAGCCGGTTATCATCATTGATGAAGAGGCTGTTGAGAAAGAGAAGAAATCGGGTTTCAAGATGATTTGAAGGAATGGATGAGTAAGATAAATGATGAATGTGAAGTGAAATAAGGTATTGAAAATAAGTTTGAAATGGATTCGAAATGGAGTCTTTACTTGATTTTAAATCTTGACTTTTATCTGCTCCCTTTTCCACAACTTCATATCCATATATCACCTCGGTAGATAATCCAGCTAATCTGGGACATTCCCCTATTGCAGCTAAGGTAAGATCATCGCCTCCCATACCACGGCACCTTTTATCCCTCTTAGTCTTTGCTATTCATTTCCGATAAAACTTCCCAATAATGGTGCTTGCAAAATGAATCAAGCTGTAACGAGCGCACTCATCTCTAATCTTCTCATTTCTATTTTGAAATTGCGAAATTTCCCGTAGGATAATAGCGTGAGCGTATGGATATTATTCATCATAAGTACAATTTATCTAAATGGGTGAATTATCAACAAACCTTCTCTCCTCTCCATCCAATAGAAATATCTCTTTAAACCTCCGAGACGTTCTCGTAGAAACCAATCGTCAAACTAATCGGCGGAACTTTCAAAGAGATTGTAATCGATGAAACTAATCTAATCCGCCTTAATCTAGCCAATACGATGCCTACATTAGTACAATATAATTTTGTTGCATATCGTAGAAACTAATCGATTTAAGGTGTATTACTCACTCACTTACTCACTCCCTCTGGAGGTGCGAATAAGGGGCAAGCCTTATTTACTACGTAGTGTTGTTGTTTTCCCCTTCTCTTGGGAATACTAAAGCGAAAGAGAGGTACTTTGTCCTTTTCATATTCACTCCATCTCTAGTAGTAAGGCGTTAAACTTTTCAAACTAGAGCAAGTTAACTAAAGTGGCACGGAACGCTGGGATCTGTGAGCGGGCAAAAAAGAAAACCGTTGCCCTTGTCTCCTTCGGATGAGGAAATGGGGGCGATTTTAATATGTAGTGAATGATGGAAGATAGTACTTAGCAGGAATCAAAACGAAGCATACATCAAAGGAATCATTTTAAGCACGAACATGGTAATGGGCCCAATCACGGCTAGAATATAACGAACTAATATATACTGGTACACGACCTGATATCTAACTATGTACACCCTCCTCTCCCTTCCCCATTTCCATTCTTGAACTACCCCTCAGCATCCTTCCCAAACCAAGATATGATATCTTTTCTCTTTTCACAAAAATTTGACTGCTTTTTTATTTAAAATCCAAAAAGGTAATCCACCGCCAAACTCCTTTTCCTTCCGTGGTAGGAAGCAACCATCCCCAAACGCCAAGTGCAATTCATTCGCTTTTCAAAGCAATCCAACCGCATCCTCTCTCCCCCAATTTCAAATACAAGGGAGAAAAATATTAAATGAGCGCAATAACACCATGTCCACTCCCCATTCACCACGAAACCCCCCTCCACTCAAAATCCCCATCAACATTCCTAAGCCCACCTAGCTCAATGGCCCTCCTCCACCCCATCATCACACCCAAAACCTTACACCCCATACTACTCACTGTACAAACCACCACTTCACTACTCCTCCCCAGCACCGCTAGATCAATCAAATACGCTCTCCCAACTAACCCCCGAAGTCGAATCGCTTCCTCTGTAGGCGGCAGCGACGTATCCGGTTTCTCCATCGCTGTAGGAGGAGCGCCGGATGGTTTGCCCAGGCTCCAAAACATAGCAGAGAAGAACCCGCCTTCCCATCCTATGGATTCGTCGACAAATTTTCTGGGACCCGGGTTGACGGGTTCGGGGGGAGAAGGAAGAGATGATTTAGAAGCGAGTTTGATGAGGGATTGTGCCCTTAAAGCGTTCGAGAAGGTTTCCGAATCATAGACATCTGGATCATCAGAAGCGAGGACGATCGCACTATGTAATTTCGAAATGGTATTTGAGTTTTGTGATGAGGAGTTGAAAGTAGAACTGATTGCGTCACGGGCGGAATCAGCGTAGATTTGGAGGGGAATGTAGGAATCTCGATATTGGAATTCTAAGGGGTGACGGTCACCATGTCGGACGTGGATTCCGACTATGACTCCGTTTTTGATAGAGGGGTCTTCGACAACGACTTTGGATTGGAGTTCAGAGACGCGGTTGGTGACGTATTCTTCGTCGGAAGGGATGAGCCGGAAGAGGTTGTGGTAGCCGAATCGAGCGAGGTCGTAGATGGGTTTTTGACGGTAGACTTCCATTTTTCGGGGGTCTTCAAAATGTTCGTTGAATGCGCCCCCAAAGATAATTCCGGCTGTGGCGGCGGACACTACAAGATGGCGAGAATGACGTGGGCAGGGAAGCATTTGATGTCGAGGTGGGGGTCGGCATTTGGGCTTTGGAGGTGGTTGAAAGAAGGAGGTCCATTTGCCATAAGCCCTATTGGTTATCAGTTAAAATATCAGAAGAAAAAGTTCGATTTCCTTACCATCTCGAGTCATCGACAAAGAAACTTCTTCCTTCCTTGTCTGCCAATCCATAAGCCACCCATAACATCATCAAAGTCTTTCCCAATCCTGCATCGGCCGTCTCCAACACAAATATCATTGATGTCTCACAAACATCTTCTTCAATCAACCCATCCTCTGTCTCTCCAACGAGTGAACCATCTTGGTTACTGAGCGTCATTGTCTTGGTTTTCAGCCCCGGTAAAAGTCCATGCTCTTCCGCCTCAGCTACATCCATGAAATTGGGATCCATATGGTAGTAATCGTAATGGGCAGCATGTTCACGATGCATATGACTATGAAGATCCGCAACATGGGTCGCGACCTCCATACTTTGGGAACAGATACCCGCGTACTTCTGTGGGGATAATGGAAATTCGTGATCCACAGGAATTGATATCGTCCACTTTGCTCGACCTCGTTTGTCTGTGACAACGACAGGCGTAGGGAAGTCAGGTAACTTCGAATCCCCCACCATCTCATATTGGCTCCCGGCATCTGTTTCCCAGCCGACGGAATGTCTTATTGGCCTGCTCATCTGTATTGTTGAGAAGCCAAAATATAAAATCATCAATACCCCAATTACCCACAATACCCCTCTCAACCATTTCCTTTGGCTTCTCGCTGGTGGTGACTTACCATGCCTTGGTATTAAAGCAGGAAGGCTGGGTGAGGGAGGCGGAGAGGCGATTAAGTGACTAAAGCCAAAGCGTGAAGAGGTAGATGATAGAGGTGCTTTATCATTATTGTTGTACGAAGCAGCCCGTCGGAGACTGATCCGTGGTGAGTTTCTTGAAGAGAGAATCATATCTGAGTGTGTATACGTTTGTGAGAGGTCGAGATGAGGCGGCATCGAAAAGTTTAGCGCAGCCAAGAAAGAGATGGAGTTGGTTGCCCGAGGAAATAGGGAAATCTCTCTCGGAAGGCCTGAGTGCTGTTGTCCGCACTGATTATGAGAATCCAGTCGACGGCATTAGATATAGAAGTCAGGTGCTTCTCGTTGTGGAGGACGTCGGTGTTCTCCCAATGGGTAAATGAATGTGTAGGTAGAGAGAAGGATCAAGAGCAATTGCAGTCCACGTGCGTAGGTAGTATATGTAAAAGAATCAAAAGATGGAAAGAATGAAAAGAAGATGAAGATGCATTCATTCGATCTTGGCGGGAAGGCGATTTGTGGAGAAGTTCGGGTGGGATGCGGTGAAAGGATGAAAAGACGCAGGTTCCGTTGACGATCGTGACGTCGAAGTTTATGCTCCAAGGATTCATTCGGGCAGCATGATCTACATGCGACACGAATTGAAGAAGATGAGAAGAAACGACGACCAATGTGAGAAGCCGGCTGGGTTGTTTGTAAGGCTGTGCTTACGGAAGTAGGAAAGAAGGGAAAAAGGGGAAGGGGAAGGGGAAGGGGAAAGGGGAAAGGGGAAGAGGAAGCAGATGAAGCAGATGAAGATGAAGATGAGAATGGAGAAGAAGATGAAGATCTATGAGAGAAAAGGGAAACAGATATGATACTCCTCTTTCGTTGTGTTCGTGGCAGATAGAGAGGCGGTGGTGGGGAGGGGTGTGGGGTTGAAGCTAGGAGGACAAGTTTCAGAGTTGAGAACGAATGAGGCAAAGCGGTCGAAGGCGTTTGAAGGCGTTTGAAGGCGTTTGAAGGCGTTTGAAGGCGTTTGTCGAATGGAAAGCCGCCAATGCGAGGATTTTTTGTCTGAAGCCTTGCATCCCATGGATGAGAATAGACTCGGTGAGTGGATATCATCAAGGTCATTCCCGTATCACATATGCTATTCTCCCTATTCTCCCTCTTTTCCCTCTTTGTCCTATTTGTCCTATTTCCCGCTTCCTCGCTTCCTCTCTTCCAAGTAGCTTGTTTCATGATTGATGTATCAGGGGTACCGGCCACTTTAGATCCGGAAAGGCCCCGCCAATCGGAATCGGCTGCTGCTCCGTCGAGGGATGGAGCGAGAAACCGCGCCAACCCCTTCGGGCAATAATTAATGAACATGAAAGAAACTACTTGAATGAGCAATATAACTTGTCATCCCTTCGGGAAAAAAAACCCCTTCACCTGATAATATCAATTATGCACAGCCTTTCCTTTCCTATCCTTTTCTCACTTCCTCCACCCATTTCAAAAGTGCCAAGCATTCGGTTCCTCCCGAAGGCTACCTACACGTTGACCTTGATCTGCGGTATGCGGTACCGTAGGATCTTTTGATCATTTTAAACTCCAAACGGAGGATTGTTTCTTCGGACGACGAAACGGAATCCTTTTGATTTGAGCAATGTTCTTAGTACTCCCCCCCCCCATGCCTAACAGTCAAAAGGGAGGAAGAATATCATCTTATTAAGCTTCAAAATAAACGCTATTCTTAGATCTATTCCATTTTCCCGTCCTTTCTTCCCGTTATTCCAAGGCTCAGCTTTTAGCCTTCCGAATTCCAAACGAACGCAACTGTTACTCAAACTGGAAGCTTTCCACTCACTAGATACCTGAAGTGTTGACACCTTTCCATGCGTAGAACATTTAGAGCTTAAGAGCAAGCGCAATTCGGAAGAAAGCGCAGTTGATCGAGCCAAGGACGAGAGTGTCACACTGGTGCTCTCTCAACAAGAACCAATATATTATTAGGTATTTATTCTCAACAGCCGCCGAGCCACCAAACGCATTCCCTTCCTCTTCATTCTAGTTAATTAAATCACGTTCCACCATTCTCGACTCTTCCATATCATATGCATCCCACTTCCCCCCTTTCCGTACAATGTCAAAATATGATCAACTTAAAACGGCGTACCCTCTACTTCTCTATTTCGGAATAAACACCACTCACATCCGTACTCATGCCCACACACATGCCTTCCTTCCTCTTTCTGTCCACCCAAAATCATGCAAAACCCAGCTTCCCTAAACATAACACAACCTACCATGTTTAGAATACTTCCAATGCGTCTACTTCCACTTCCCTTAATCCTCAACTACCTCAAAATGTGAGAGCATCTCACTCATGCCACATCTTTCACACATAAGGCTCTCTCTATATAAGACTGCACTTCATTTCATAATCACATTTTTCATTTACTCTATGCTACTTCCCTCCCACTCCCCTTCTCCCAAGCAAGGTATGAACAAACGCGTCTTCCTGCACCCACCGCTACCCCGTTCGTTTCCCTTCCCGAAAACGCCCATCTACCCATCCATCCCATATTATATTACACTTTGTGAGCAATGAAGCTCATGTTGCTCCTGTCTTAAAGTAAGATTAGAAGAATCGAAAGCGCGCGCAACTGCGAACAAAAAAGCTCGTAACTGGTCGAACCTGCATGCAAAAAGGGAATGGGAAAAAGCAAAAAAACAAAAAACAAAAAAAAAAAAGTAAAAAGTGGGTATAAAGAATGAGAGGTAAGAACCCCCTCTCCCGAGACCCAATCCCCCCATAAACGCCTGCTGAGCAATCATACACTTCTCTTTCCATCCGAATTCTACACAATTCCCTTTTCTCTCGAATTCATGTTTTTCTAAATCATTTATTCCGGAACAGCCACTCCAGAATTATGTGGTTGTTGTATCGATGGGTTTTTCAGCGGCTGCTCTGTCACATCCACTGCCAAGTCGGGACTAACATGTAGCTTGCTTTGGCTAGCAAGTCGCACGCTGCCTCTCACGCCTTTGATGACATGACCACTCTCTACCCGATCCTGGATCATTTCATCTAGCAGTTGGCTCATCTCATCCACACTTTTCGCATGTTTTCGAACTTTGGGTGAAACTAGTTTTGGCGATGGAGGACCATTATCCAGGAGCTGAGAAGCACGCGCAGATACAGGACTTAGTGGTCCATTTTCCAAGTGGTGAGAAGTTCGCGGGTCTCGATCGGCAGTATCTCGTGATCTTGCTGCACTTCGAAGTGCTGTCAACATTCGATCTTTGTCGTCTAGTCGTGATCGAAGATCTGCAATTTCTGCATCTTTCTCTTTGAGTAAGGTGGCAACACCATGGTCTTCGCCAACCATGATCCCAGATTTGGCACTCGAAAACCCAACGGAGGTTCTGGAATTACTGGATCGCCTAGCCTGAAGGAGACGTTTCTCTAAGGTTTGGCAGTACCGAGTTTTATCCGCAAGATCTGCTTGCAAAGCTCGATTCTGGGCTGCTAAGGAAGCTGTCCCATCCCCGAATTCTCCCAGAGAATCATCATCTTCCAAAGATCCATGGTCACCACTAGACAATCGCCGCCCAGCGGGTAGCTGACCGATGGTGGATACTGAACCCACTGACGCAGTACGTTCAAGGGAATTTCTTCCGACGGTGGATGGAGTATGCGATGAACGCTGGGACATTGAAGAAAGATGGCCGTTCGAAGCAGCCGCAGAGAGTCTTGGATGCATGCTCATCGAAGAATAGGAGCCACTGGCGTTGACCCCAGTCGATTTCGAGCTCAGTATCAGACGATTAAGGTGCTCAATTCTCTCCTTCAATGCTGTTCGAGCTAATTGCATTTCTAACATCTGCTCTTCATGGCGGATCTCGGCCTCCTTTTCTCGTTCCTTCTCGTCCTCATCATCCTTTCCCTTAGCCTGACTGTCAAGCTGACCTCGCAATTCGAGAATCTCCATGCGATATCTTTCTAAAAGAACTCTTGCTCCACCATCCCCTCCAGAACCCAATGCTTCCTCGGCTTTCTTGGCATGACTCACGATGTTGTTCTTTGCCCTCGAGGCAAACTTCAGCGTATTCAGCGTTTCCCCGGTATGTGTGTTTGACGAGGCGGCACTGCCTGCAGAGCCAATTTGAATTGTACAGAGAATGCTGACAAGTGAGTCTCCTGACAAAGCACCTTGGAGAAGTCGAGTAAGTTTGCTGTCTCGATAAGGTAAATGCTTTCCATCTTTATCTGTTGCTTTACCATCCTTGTCTTTATCCCCGGACAGACGGGCTATGACTGTCCCAAGAGTCAATAAACTCTTGTTGATGTGGGACCCTTCAGTCCTTCGCTCTTTCGTTTCGGCTGCTCTCTCAGATCCAGCCAAATCAATCAAACTAAGTGTCGAGACTCGAACACCACCAGGGACAAGGCCCGATCGTTTGTTATCGGACATAGCTCCGCCACCAGGAATGCGCTCTCTACTTTCCACAACAATCTGGACGACTGCGTGACTTCGAGAACTTCTGGCGTTAAATTGAGTGCTTGAAGTCCTCCTAGCGTTGTCACCACGAGCGATAACTCGAAGCAATTGCGTTGGACTTTGCACAATCTCCTCTTTCAGTGGACTTGCATAAACTCCTCGCTTGCTGTCCTCCCGAAGCTTTATTTCCTCTGCTAGCTGAGCTCCAGGACCTGTTGTTCCTCCAGGGGCCGCGCTTAACAAATCGTGAATCTTCTCGTTATAGATTTCAAGGTAGCTAACTCGAAGGAGGAATTCACGGGAAGGGGTTTCACGGATGTAGGAGAAGATATCGGTTATGGCAAGGGGTATGACACCAGGAGACGTTGCTGTTCCTTGCATCGAAAATGTTTTTCCTGTACCAGTCATCCCGTATGCAAAAACAGTCCCATGATATCCCTCCATTACTCGTCGAACTAGCCTTTTGGCGGATGAATCGTAAACTCGGGCATTATTATCGTGGGTAGCAAAAACGTTGTCTAGAAGTTAGTCAGTGGTGAAAAGTCATAAAGAAAGAGCTCTCTTACCATAGTAGTAATCGCCTCCTTCGCGACCTTTGTAGGCTACCAAAGCCCTTCTGCCGTCAACCATCCACTCGCCATCGGCCTTTCTCGACTCCCCACTACTACCAGCATCTGGCCGTACCCGCACACTGACAATCACATTTCCCTTACCTTCAGCAGGCTTTGAAGACCGTTTGTCAGAAGTATCGCTAGAGTCTCTTCCCCTAGATATATCACCATTTTCTTCGTAGGTCGTAGCTGATGTAGAGTATGATTCTTGTGCGGAAGAGCTCCGGCTTTGAGGTGGTGAAGGTAGGCTCAGTAGACCATCAGAACCACGAGCACCGGGCCCACTCGATATTGACCTGCTATCGCCACTTCCATTAAGAAGGCTAGGTGTCGAGCTATAACTTTGAGAACTAGGACTGCTCGCTGTTTTCGGCCGTTTTCGCAGGGCCTTCGCACCAGTTGATTTCAAAGGGCTACTATCACCAGATTCTCCTCGGGATGATGCGTTATTTACTACACCTCCAGACAAAGGACTAGGGGGAAGACTCGTTGTTCGAACCCCTCTCGGGGGTTGAGGAAAGGCGTTTATACTGATAGTTTTCCGTATCGTTTTGCCCGCCGCATTCACACCAGGAGTTGTCCGCAGTTTTGGGAGAGATGTAGTTGGGCCATGAGTTGCTGGAATGATAGAAGTCGACGGTGCTCGCAGACCACTCTTTGGCAGATTCAGAGCTTCGGATTTGTGATCGGATGGTGTGGAGATGCCGCCAGTACTTTTCCGCGTTTTCGGTGTTGGCAATGCTGGTAGAGCTGTCGTCGGAGGACCATACGAAGGCCTCGATGGCCGTGGTAGAGTAGCTGCCATAACAATCAATGAGCTTCAAACCCTACAGAACCCGATTAAAGACCAAACAGCAAAATAATGCTGCTCTTAAATTCGCAGACAGGAGAACCCAGATTCCATGAAACTCCCGCTTTACGGTCCCTTGTGTGAGATCAGCTGTGCACAGCTCCAAAAATAATATCTGGAAATCCCAATTTCGTGAGTCTAGAGGGTATCCGTGGCGCCGGAAATAGTGAAACGTAATAACATGAGATCAATATGCCTGAGCGAAAGGATTTGTGTTTGAGACCTATGATTTCCGTTGTCAGTTTCTGCTTCAAAAGTTTAAAAGGCGTGGAAATTATTTCTGGGAAGGATTCCACCATGCAGAATCAAATGCCGGAAATCAGGAGTAAACCCACCGTATCGCATCCCAAGCCTGATGTTTTTAACGAAGTGAAATATCCTTTGGTTCTGTCCTCTCCTTTCTCCTCAAGACCTGCAGGTTCCCTTGGGTCGCAATTCTGAGTGATACAAGGTGGACTGCGTAACGTACAGTACTTCGTAAGCCCGAGTATCCTTGTGCCGACAGGACAACCGTTGACAAGTGAGAACCTTCAAGCCTGACGTTGTATCGTGCATCCGGTAAGTTCGCCCGAATATATGACGGATTGGTTGCTTGCTTGGAATCTCTCTGCTTTTCGTACGACGAGACAATAGCAAAGCCAGCCCAGTGTTCGTTCGTTCCTTTTTCTTCCCTTTTTTTGGAGGGGGGTTTTTTTGGTCCTTTTAAAACCCAATTGGATGTTCGTTTTTTGGATGTAGCCTGAGTCGGACAGTCGAGGGTATGCCGTCTTAATATCCAGTACGGGGACAGTGCGGTGCAGTGACAAGTAGGGGTGCTGCAGAATCGTGGTACAACAGCGAGCGCGGAAACCGTTCGATTGGCGAAGATGCGGAGGAGGGATGGGAAGAAAACGAGTGAGACGGATCGCAGGTCAGACCTCTAGATGCTCAAAGAGGAGTGACGATACGAAATCGAAATGCGATGATTGCAGTGCTGATTATTGATGATTTTTGATTATTTTTGATTCCTCTAATTTATCCTTGCTTCTGCTTTGTGCAGGCCGCGGGAGAAGATGCTTGCGAGTGAGTCGACAGGGGGAGGGAAAGTATGGGACTTGGGGATTTATGAATGGAGGAAATCCCCGGCTTTTCCCTCAATCTCAATGCAGTCGATAATATAAATGCATACAGAGTGCATATGCGTGTGAGGGATTCTTCGACTGGGCGATCGAGTCGAACTGGTGGTCGACCCTTCGGGCGAGAAGCAGACGGACGTAAAAGGGGCACGGAGAGACGACCAGATAGGAGAAGAACAGGACTAGTTTTGATCCTATCAAAACTACCTTCTTACTACTGCAGGAACGATTGGCAAGGAGAACCCCCCCGATTTGTATTATCCCCCGCGGCTCTTAATTCTTATCCTAGGTACATATACCATTCCGAGTAACAGTGACCCTTCTGTACGTTGTTGATTGCTCACAATCCTGGGAGTCACTCATCAAAAGCAGGTTAGTCTGGCACATTCAGCACTTTACAGCTGATTGGAAATGCTCATAGAAATGCACTCATACTAACGATGTCGTTTTGTATGGAGCGTGGGGAAAAGCTCAACATTCCCTGGTAGCAGCGGTCTGGTGTAGCTCTACAAACATAGCATGTTTATGCATGAAGATTAATGTGGCTGTAAAGGTTCGGATCCTAGCAAGTGACAGGATCAATTGTATTATTAATTTCCTAATCTTCAGGGTTCCTCGATAACACATCGAATGCTTCCCAAAAGGATGGGTTCGGGAAATAATAAGCACGGGTGCAAAAAAGGGGAGATACCAAGGGCTTCCCATATCCAAAACACATTCGACTCACGGATGATATATTCCTTCAACCCCAATTTCGCTCCAGGCGAAATGTACTGAGGCATATCTACCAGTTAACTGCAAATATGCTTAAAGTCAAGCTTTTAGGCTCGCGGCTTCTCCCTCGCAGGGTATAGAGTAAAGAGCGAGACTCTTTTGGCCTTTGCCCTAGCGGCTTAGACAAACATGGGTGGTGATGGTTTCACGAATTGCCTCGGCCCCATTTCGTTTGAGTAGAGCCCTCACTTGAAGACAGACGAGTCGCCTCTCTTTCAAAAGCTGCAGGATGATGAAAAAACCAAGCTACCAGCCATCACTTGATAACACCTCTACAAAGCACGCACACCACGTCCGGTGCTCCCTGTGTTGAATACTTCTACAAGCCCAGCACCAACGCATTCCTCCAAAACCCATTCAAAAGTGATCCCATAAAATTGTTTCCATTTGCGAGTCCTACCAGGGAGGACGCCTGCAAACTCTCCTCTCATCCTCTTGGCTTCTGCTACCGAGTCGTCTGCTACCCCGCCATCCCACCGCTGCCGTAATAGTGATTCTGGTGCCTCCCTACACTTCGATTTCGAAAGCAAGGATAGCAGATGAGAACGAGAACTGGCCAACAGCTTTAGGAATCCCCCAGTTGATGGAAGTGCAAGAGAGTAATCGCCCATTCCTGCAGAGCGTGCCCCTCCTCCGCTCCCCCCGGCCGCGTGAACTACTCCCTCGCCTCCAACTGCGGCTAACGACCCGGATGCAGCCTTCGAGATACTGTTGATGGATGTCAGGGTCCCTCGAGACCCATCCCCGGGCCTGGAAAATACGTCCGTGGATGTCCAAGTAGGAGTTGAAGAAGTGATAAAGCCGGCATGCATCAGAGCTTTCGCATTTTCAGCTAACAGTAATGCCTTGGGTACCTTCAAGGTGGTTGGATTTTGATGTAACAGCGTTATAAAGCTTTGTTTAATAGCATCATCCAATGTGCTTCTCCCAATCATATCTTCCAAATCCTTGACCAGTATCAAAGCCTCTCCTGTGCCCCCAACTACAATCTTCCGTATAGCCCTACCTTGTATCAACTCTGCAATCTCCCTTTCAACTGCAGTAGGCGAGTTAAGCACAGCTTGTATATGGGAGACGGTGACTATAGGAGGGAGGGAAGCACGGAAGTTCAGGACTTCTGCTATGCGTGTCGAGTTCATGCCAGAGCGTTGGTTCGAAATATTCGAAAACATATGCGCGCGAACGTATTTTATAACTTGTGCCACATCTCGCAACGTCAAATCAGTCGCGAGTGTCTGGACAAGCCCAATATCATCGAGGCGATCGCTGAATAGGTCTTCCTCGTCATCTTGGGTCTCCGGCTTGCTGCTCGACCTCCGAATCGGTTTTGATCGTCGCAAAGCTTGGAATGGTGATGAAGTGCTTCTCCTTAGAGCAGGATTGGATCTTTTCTTAATTCGACTTGATGGTGCGGCAGAAAGATTAAAGCTCGATGCCATATGGAAAATCGAGGACGAATGAAATATAACGTTGGCCGCAGACGTATGTTTCGCTTTTTTCTTTTTTCTAGAATGCTGTACTACTTCGTACCTTGTGGCGGTTATTATTGCTGCAGGCTCCCGTAGCGCTAAAATTAGATGGACCCTCACCTCATTGATTCACAGAATTATCTTTCCATTTTTTTGGACTTTATTCTCTCGACTTTGAGCTTCTCTATCTATGCATCAAAACGTCAAATTGTTTGGCGAAAATGGCACCTACGGTCATTCTAAGTACGTATAATCCAGGCCAGGTCTCCTACCTAAGTCCTCAGACGGATGCTCGGTATTTACATCTTTATACGCCTACGCCAACTTCCAAACCAGAAATTATTTACTTCATCTCCCAAAAGGTTCTAGAGGAAGCCATAGCTGACTTTCCGATTATCTACAGTCCGCCATGCTCAAGCCTTACACAGTGAGTTCGTACCGTGCGAACCACGGGGGGTTTTCTAGCTGACACTATTCCAGACATTGCTCATAAGTTATCCTACGCCAATTCTACCATTTTTCTAGACTTCGGCGCTGACATACTGAGCACAGGACTACACTATTCCAGACCCAGCGCTTACAGACCTTGGCTTCGGCCAACAGTGTGACGAGCTTGCGAAATACCTCGAACACGACTTCCCACTCGCTCGAGAGATCGAGCTGATAGTCGTCAGCCCCCTGAGAAGAACATTACAAACGGCTCAGCAAAGCCTGGGCTGGCTAATGAAGAAAGGAGTTCGTACAGTCGTACGTTCGGAATGGCAGGAAACCACAGACAAGCCATGTGATACAGGAACACCAGTTTCAATCATGGAGAAGGAGTGGCCGCAGTTCGATTGGTCGGAAGTAGACCCACAGTTTACATTAAAGACTGGCTTCTTTGAATTCTCGAGACCGGCAATAACCCAACGAGGTATCGAGGCAAAGAAATGGCTGAGGAATAGGCCCGAGAAGGTCATTGCTGTCGTATCACATTGTGGATTTTTGAGAGCGGGAGTGAGTTATCAGAATTATGAGAACGCGGACTTCAGAGTCTTTGACTTCGCTAAAGGGAATGAGGAAGCTAGTGGCGAATTGATAGAGTGGAAACTTACCGCAAATAAAGGGGGTGGATTGGGAAAGAGTCCAATGACGACACTTGTCATTTGGCCAAAGCATTATCCTCTAGAACCCATAGCAAATGGATCATTATGAGAGATTGATTTGCGTTGGATAACTAGACGTGCACGCGGAATATCTGGTCACCTAGCTTTATAGATCCGCAAGTTCCACATCGGTTAGATTTCACCTTCTTCAAAGCCAAGTTTGCTTGACTAGGTTCAGATCCAGCCAACGTGAGAGGATCCTCTTGTGTGGGAAGTAGACTATACAACTCTCGCAACTGTTACATCGGCTCTGCATCTCAAATGAAAGACGCTCTCAAGCATCAATATCTCCTGTCGCTGCTAGATTCTCTATTCTTAAGCATTACTTTCTGCTGCCTTTGGCTCTCCCGTCTAGGGCAACTTGCTGTTCTGCCTTCGAAGAGTGGTGCTTCTGAAATTGAAATACACTCTAGAAGTACGAAGTAGTCGGTTTATACAGGAAACATCTTGTATACGTATCAGTAATTTCGAAAAACAGTCCTGCGAACTAGAAAACTTAAGAGAGACATTCTTCTTCAATAAAGTTCTTTCAGAAGAATCATAGTCATGTTCAATGAATGAATCATCGTTTGATATCGAGGATTGCATTTCCCAGTCGCGAACTTCTAATGAAAGAACCGTTTCCTTCCTGGGTCTAAACAATCTTCAATTACCACGCAGTAAAAAATACATCAAAGCACCCTTGCGATTCCAATGACCTCCCAAGTGCAGATTATAGTATCTCAAATACAAATCTCACTACTGATTTCAATTATTTTCCCTGTGAGGGGATTTGAACTACGAGCGGTATTCAAGAATTAGCAATTCCTCGATTCGGGTAAATCTTGCGCATGACGGAAGATTCTAATCTTAAAGAACCTGGGATCCAAAGGAGCAAGAGATGAATGTTTGTCGGATAGAAAGCAATTTGTCAAAGAAGAGTGTTTCAACGACAGAGAGTGATTCTCAGGAGAACAACTGTTAGAGGGAAAGTGATCCACTAAAGAAGAGTACTTCTTAGAGAATGATCCTCAGATGAAGGGTGATCCTCAAGGCTGACAAAATAGCAAAGGAAAGTTGCCATTCATGAATTTGATTTACTCATGTGATTGTGTATATTTCTAGATACAGCCTTTGTGTATGTCCTGAGCGATTCTGTAGTTTAGTGCGCTTTGCAACCGGCTCCTTCATTGGCGGTACGATGTCTTGCTTCTCAATGATGGTGATTACACTGTTTGGGTTCTTGTGGAAGTCAGGGAGAGAGAAGAAGTGTAACTTGAGGAACCAATATCGTTGACTTGGAATGAAAACTACTGTGAGCTTGTTATGTACTCGCCGTGCGCTGCTCCCCACTATCCGAACTGGAAGAAAACCGAAAAGCCTTGCAGCTTTCATGATATGCAACCACCCGCGAGACATATGAACCTGAACATCAAATCAGCATATCAACTTGGTCAAGCAAATATTCAGCGCTATGGTCGTAATTCTGAATCATCCTATGCAGATAGCTTTAGGAAAACTCGCTTTTCATCTGACCACATCCGATTGAATGGCCTTTTGAGGCTTTCATAGGATTCATCACACTTAGCATTTCGTTAATCCTGCTTAGATCCAAAGTACTCCACAATCTGGCTCGATCTCGAACTTCCATTGAATAGATAACTGTTCCCTACCCACAAGCCCCTTTGGGAGCTTGAAAGTCTGTTGAGGGTCGTTGCCGACGACAGTGATCTCAGAGTCTCGGAAAGCTTAGTTTTGCTGTTTCTGCTTTAACTCAAAGTCACATATAAGGCTGATCTTTGAGCTCACGCTCACCTTGTGAATTCATCAAAGGAAAACTCCCTCAAGAACTTTGGGTTATCGTCACTCGCTTGGCGACGCTTTGGTAGTGGTTCTTTGGACGGAGACTTAGCGATGGGCGTGTTTAGGAGGCATCGTGACGGCAAAAGCTATGTAGATGATAGGTCTTAACAAGGTACTAATAACCACCTAACTACAAATAAAGCGGTAAGCAGCAAAGATTGCCGTAAGTCTTACGGATCTTACAGATGCATTTGTGACTTGGGAGAGCTGAAGGACTAGGATCAAAGCGGAGAAAGGAAAAGAATACACGAACTCTAGCATTTGATTGGCGGATGATGCAAAATGTGACTTAAACTTAGGCAGCAGCAATAAACGCAAAAGCACCCAAAGGTGGACTGCAATGAGAGAAGGAGCCCCTAGGGCGGGAACGTTGCAGATGACTCCAGGGAACACCCTCTACAAGGGAGGGGACCAAGCCGGCAGATCTGATTGACTTACCCTTCTTGCAAGGGCCACGACTTTCAGCGGCCCGTTGCTTTGATTCAAATGATATTATACCTTAGCAATATATGCTTTCCTGCAAAGAGCTCGACAACCCATCTTCACTCCTCACATCATGCAAACATCGTATCGCCAACGACAGCCTCGCCGCAAGATGTACACATCTTATACATAATGTAACGTGATAGATTAAGGCCTTTTGCGGCAGAGATCTCTCTATGGGGATTGATCTTGAGAAAGGAAAACTCCTCTTCTCGAGTGGTATAACCGAGACAAAGTAAGAGCAACACGGAATGTAAGTCTAATGATGGGTACCTGCCCACTAGAAAAAAATCCAATTAACAGGCGGAAAACAGAGGACCGCCCCATACATCCCCTAACAAAAGAAAACGCTTCTATGAACTGCCAATAACACTCTCACTTCATCCGACGTCTCTTTCCTGAACTTGGTCCAGGACTCATTTCCAAAGATGTGCGGGCTCGAGGACTTCCTGTCAGTCTTTGTACGAAAGCCACTAATCTTTCCACGTACGCTCGAGGTGTGTCGTATCCAGGACGTGGGAGCTTGTCTGCAATGGCTTCTAATTCGTCTGCGTAGGCTTTGGCAGTATCGGCAGCAGCTGGCAGGTTTTCTAAAGCAGAGATCACAAAGTTGCCTTTGGCAGGGCCTAGGTGAGACGTAGGACCAAGAAGACACTGGAACAGATTGCGATCAGTCGTTTTTTCTGCAAACGGCTTGACCCTTGACCAAG
Organism: Chlorencoelia australis; assembly: GCA_003988815.1. NCBI lineage: Eukaryota > Fungi > Ascomycota > Leotiomycetes > Helotiales > Cenangiaceae > Chlorencoelia > Chlorencoelia australis. The sequence continues at coordinate 205,787 of QYAN01000035.1, read as the reverse complement.
GGATGCTGATGTAGAGTTCAAAGTTTTTCTCCACGACTAAACGTAAGATCTTCACCAATGCCCATGCGGCTTCCACGAGCGCTGAGTGGCTCAGCCCAGGCCTGGTCTGAATATAGGAATTCACGGAGTCCACAATCTGGACAAGTGTTTCCGCACACCATGGCACATCATGCTCGAAGGCATTTTTCGCTGAGCCCGTCGCCGTCCAAAATTTCTTGATGCCTGTCCTCTCGTATTCCTCCAGCATCTCCACCGCTTTCTCTGCCTCGAACTTCATCTTGCGAAAGTAATCCAATTCTCGGGTATCCTGTGGAATCAGGTCCTCGAAACGATGAAGATTATCTGCGACCGCATTGATCAAATCCTCACCACCTTCCTTAAATATGTCTAGGTGGAATTTATCTGGTAGATGATCGGGAAAGAATGTCGCCAAAACGTCTCGAACTAGCTCTTTCCTTTCCCAAAGCATGTCGCGTGTTCGAAATCGAGCCGTTGGATCTTTTCTTAGCTCCCAAACCGTCGCATAAGACGCAGACTCAATCCCATCCCAACGATTCCTTTTCTTGAGGTTATCGAAACCTATTCCGTTTATGTGTTGGTAACATGGCGTTGCTCCAGTGCAACCAATCTTGTCCTTGAGCCAAATGATGTGACGACAGTTCGCATCTTGACAAGTGCATGCGCAATTTCCAGATGAGCGGATGCGCACGCTTGCCCTCTGAACTTCTGCAGCAGCTACTTGAAATGCAAAATAAGGGTCCTGGTCGTCGACTTCTCTGCAATGATCGACGGCAAATATAAAGCTATCCGGAGGGCTATCTGACTCGTTGCCTTCGTCAGGATCATCAGGGTCCTCTGGGTCCTCCGGATTGTCGGAATCATTGTCGCCTGATTCGGGTTGATTCTCAGGACCCGAATCTTGATTGTCGTCTGCGCGAGGAGGGCTAGACTGTCTTTCTTCGTGGCTGTGGTGAGCAGGAGCTTTCCCTTTTGCGCGAGATGATCCATAGGCATGGCCACTTCGGGTGAAATGCATTATTTGACTTATTTTGAGCTTACGGAAGCTCGAAGTCGGGAGCGACATAAGGATATAGAAAAGCGCGTTGGTTTGGGAACGTTGAAATCATGATGACGGTGTGTAACTTATATAACATTCCCAGATGTTAGTGATAGCTCCATCTACCCCCAGACATTCCAATGTTAACCTTAGTCACAGATAAAATGTGGAAGGACAACGCTCAGCCTTTCGTGTTCCGTGTGACAACACCAGCACTTGGTCGCCCTGGAAGGCCTCAATATGGGCCACCACGGTCTCTTTATAGGCCGCCTGGAACACTAGGACAAGGCTTCCATATCTCCTCACATGGTGTTTCCGACCCCACGACTTAAATGCGACTGCAGACGTCAGGCTACATCGCAGTGCTGTCATCATTTAAGTATAAGTTCGGCTGCGGCGAGAGCGTGTATCAGTGACTGTCGATTGTCGAAAAGGGGGGCCGCAAGCGATGGCGAGGCTGTGCTTCAGCAAATCGTCGCTCTTCTCGCGTGTCCAATATACTTGATTCCTTCCTTCCATTGATCCCCCTTCTCTACCAACATCATTTCAATGCTAGGCTATCATACAAGCGGTGTACGAGGCTAGGCAAATTCAAATGGGGTCGCTGGATGTTAGTGCGTTTTGTACCAGCAGCACTCCTATTCTCAACTAGGCCTACCTTGCTTGCTTCACTTAGGCACACCGCATGAGATTCATGTCAAGAAATTGTATCACCTTCACCTGCAGATCGGGCACAGGCTGCGCCTCTCGCGGCAATTTACCCGACCCTCTTCGTTCTAGAATTGTCGTGTAGTCATCCCGAGGCATCCATATTCTGGGGAACCTGTTTTTGATTTAGCCTTCTCAAGGCTGCGGTCACGATGAGGTATCGTTCCCGGAGACGACCGAGATGCAGCATGCAGCAGGCCCGAGGGATCGGTAAAGCGACTTTATTGGATACTAATTTCATAGTACCGATGAGAAATTCGACATCTGACTTTCGCAGCCCTGTCCATGCACCAGCCTCAGAGCCCAAGAACCTGGAATCCAACATTCAGGCATAGCTGCAGCAGGATCGAGGTGCTAGAAGCATCTCACCGAGTAACCCTTCTCTCCTAAACTAGAGGTATTTATGTCCCAAAGTCCATGTTCTTGTTAGTAGGGCAGCTATAGTTTCCTGCATTCGTACCAACGCCAACAAAAACCATGTATGCCGAAGAAAACATCCTCATTTCCAAAATGCTAATCAGTCCTCCGTCAGCCAAGTCATTCAGGACGAATTGGGTCATATCACCGCCGACCAAAAGGAAATGCTCAGCCTCTCAATGCAGCATAATGACCCATTATAAGGCCCGTACTAGTTGTCTGGTGTCGTGAGAACGACTTATTTGTCTGCGATATTATGTACTTAGAGTAGAAATCGCTCCTGGAACATTTGAGGTTCTGAGGAACCAACTTTGAGATGAAGCCCGGTCATACCATGGTCGAAGACTTGACGCGCCGTAGCCTTGATGTCTGCATGCAATGACTCTTTTAGAAGTCTTAGGAGTATTGCGAAAGAGAAAAAATAAAGAGAAGGATAAGTGACAGTGGGAAATTGAACTCTCACTCTTAAGGAGAGGTTACAGCTTCAATTATATTCCAACGTAGTGGAAGGAAGATGCAGATACGGGTGTACCTTATCAAAAGCACTCGGTCCTCCTGCAGAAACATTGATGATTATAGCTCTATTACTAGTTCCCGTAGACAATAATCAGGCTAGGTATTTACCCATCTTGCCTCTTTTCCGCCCTCGCTTGCATTCTACTCTAAACTTAGGGAGAAGGCAAACTTTCTTGACGCTTTAGATGCCCATCTAATGTCACCAAGTTGCTGCATAGCTGCAGTGAGATTCATGAAGCCTCGTGCCTGCCACCTCCTGACTCTTCTACACTGTCTTATCACCCACATTCTAGTCTAAAGAAATTCAATGGAATGATCTAACCCTCCTTGTTGTGTTAGTTTTGTTCATTATGTGGAAGTTTCGCCTAGAGAAAGTAAATCTCAAAGTCAAGAATGATATTTGCATGGGGCTATCAGTTCACCCACACCGCTTTTTACATCCCTCGCGGGTCGAGCAGATTAGCGTGTTGGATACAGGTTGTATCTAGGCTTGAAAAGCGGTCTGTTAAGTTACAGACAGATGCTGGTTCAACTTCAAGCCCTACGTGGGTTTTAAGCTTTGATGTGACGAGAAATTGAAAGTGTACAGCCCTGGGAGAACAAAGTATTCCCTCCATTCGTTGAATGTCTAGGGCGGAAAGGCGAATTTTCTCGAGTTCTGCGAATGATTAAGAATCAGCCACATATTAGAATTTCGTCTGAAGTACTTCAGAAAGCATACATGAATGATTGTCGATATTTAGACTACAAAAGAGGGGCTTAGCTTGTGGGGAGTTGGTGTGTAAGTTGATCGTTTGACTAAACTAAGGCAAAAGGTTTAGCTGTTAAAGCTGATATGTGTCTCAAGGCAATATGCATTTTCAGATGAGGTATGACTGCAATGGATATAATTCATTGAAACAGATGTACTGTACAGTAACAGAATCTATCGAAGCTAAGAAAGATCGAGCACCACCCTTCCCTGCATCTTTCCCTCAGACATCTCCTGGAAGACCTTTGCCAGCTGATCCATTTTCTCAACACGAAGACGGGTCTTGACAATTCCACGTGCAGCCATTTCTAAAACTTCTAAGGCTTCCCGCTGATTTCCCACTGCCGATCCCACAATCTTCCACTCCTGAGCGACCTAAGGACCATTAGCAAGCTTGGTCGATAGTAAGATGAGTTGGGATGTCGTACCATCACTGCAGGGAAACTGCCAGCAATAGGAACAGAATCACCTTCAGGCATTCCGACACAAACCAGTGTGCCTCCAAATCTCAGGAAGCTAAGTGCTTGGGCGTAAGCGCGGTTGGAAGCCGTGCAGACGATAACTAGGTTCTATTGTTAGTGGATAACAATGAGAAGAGCAGTAAGGAGAGGAAGGGGTGAGAGGAGGAGAAGGAGGCTACCTGCGGAGGCCCCGAGCCCGCCGGTGACTCTTTTGACCTCTCCTCCAATGGTTTTGTCGTCGAATTTAGTAATGTCAACGAAGACTTCTACACCACACTCCTTTGCAAGACTCTCTTTGCTACCATGATCAATACCGATGACTCTATAAGCCATCCCACGAGATGCGATCTGACAGGCGAGATGTCCCTATGAGTGGTCAGAATGCGCATAATACGAGCAACACAAGAATTCTTACAAGGCCACCACCTGCACCAGCTACAGTCACATGTCAGTTAGTCTCTGACACTTTTCCAACAAGAGATCTAAAGAAAGGAAAGAAAAATAATAGCAAAGTTACGGAGATGCCGTACCAATTACGACCCATTGACCGCTCTGAGCACCACACTTTCGAAGGGCGGAGTATCTGGAAAAAACGAAAAAAAATCAGCCATCCATGCCGTGCAGGCCGCAGAAGAGGTCATCTCACGTCGTGACACCTGGATGAGGGTTTTGTGTCAGCCTTCGCTAAAGGGGGTCGCAGAAACGGCTGCCTCAAAAAGTAGGCGAAGCAAACCAAGTATATAACTCACCAGCACAAAGTAAGGGTGCTGCATCCTGAGAGCTCAAGGTATCAGGAATCGGAGTTACCTGTTTGTGAAGTCAGCTTGTGCCTAATTCAGAAGAAATGAGGCAAAGAGGTCTCCCTTTTTGGAAGTGGAACATAGAAAACCGTTTTAGGGTTAGAGGGTACGAATGGGAGCAAATACATAGTTGGCAGGCGCAATTGCGAACTGGGAGAATGTTCCGGGATCTTGGTTGTTGGCTTTTAGTCAGCGGTTTGAGGCCTTGCTTTAGGTCGGGTAGCAAGGCAGTGATGTGGAAAGGGCGGGGTTGGAGGGATGACGGGAACGAACAATAATAGCCAGAGATTTTCTGGTTGAAGCATACACCGTCTTTGCCTTCGAGGCAGGGTGGACAAGCTCCACAAGCATAGGCAATCCACTGTCATTTCATGTTATCCTTGGAAGAATATTTGGACAAGGGTGTCTAGATGAGGGTGGCATACCTTTATTCCAACTCGATCTCCCCTGCAATACCAGAAAATCAATAATTTTCTAAACAATGGTGCTTTGGAACTTTAAAGAGAAAGAAACAAGCTTGAACGAAATAACTACTTTGAATATATAAGAAGTGTGGGAGTATATGCAAGCTTCCATTTTCATTCTAATCAAGCAGTAGAAAATAGGAGTCCTAGTGTTGACCTACAGTTTTACTCTCCCGTTTTCAGAGCCAGCTCCAAGCTTTTGAATGACTCCTACCCCCTCATGCCCACCGATTTGGCCCGGTTGAGTTTTAAATGGAAGACCCCTCCATGAATTCTCCATCACCCCCATGTCAGAATGACAGACTCCAGAGTGTGTCCTACGGAGTTAGCTAATTAGCATCTGCTTGCAAGTCTGGAGCCCGAGGAAATAGGGGCCATCATAGAAAGTCCTTGTGCAATCTGAAATCGTCAAAAGATACTAAAAGCAAAGCAATTCCGATCAATTCTAACAAGTATTGTACAACTCTTTCCTACTCAAATATTCTCGCCTTCTCTGTTGGCTTACAGAGTAACACTTACAAACGCACAAGAACCTCGCCAGGTCCGGGTTCCGGGGTATCAAACTCCTCGACCTTAGTCGAGATCGTACCTGGCTTATCATAGACAACTGCTTTGTATTTCTTCGGGATATCAAATGTTTTCTCTGTAGCTACGGTAAGTGCCATATTTGCGAATATTTGTCGGCCGTGTTTTATCGGGATGTTTTGAAAAGAGAATCAGTTTGAGGATTGAGATTAGAAAGTTGAAAAGGAGGAGGGAAACGCTGTTTAACAACAAGTCGAAAAAGCGGGGGAATCGAAACAACATGCTCGCTTTAATTTTTTTTTACCTTACCTGCGCCGAGGTTTGAGAGATTGGTTGCGGCATATCTTAGCTTGGCTTACCTACGTAACGTAACTATAGGAGTAGTAAGTGCAAAAACGAAGGATAGCAGGGCATTCTCTCCGTAGACTTAACTACTATCTTTTTCTATGGCTTTTCTTTACTCCTGGATAACTCAGATAAAGGTCTTCGAAAAGCTTAGTAGCTGTCAACCTGTCAATTACTTAAAGTTCAGAACCATTTCAATGTCATGATAGTAAGTCCAAAAGGCGGGGGGCGGGGTAAAGGTGGGTCGAGGGGCTCAAAGCTCGAGGGTTTTGCTCACATGCCTCATAATTCAACTGAAGCTATTCACGGGTTTCACAATAGTTGAATAGGTGCATTTGGATAATCAACAATCCTTCATCCTTAACCACCAATTCAATACTTGAAGGGACGTACTGGTAAGGCAGTCTCTGATTTCCTGGAAAGGAATGGACTATTTCCCCATTGGTCTTCAGAGAATTGAGCTCATTTTGAGAAGATTGTCTCCTCTAGCCATTCAAAGTCTATACATGCAGGTTACACTAGACCTGAGCATAATATGCTGTATCTTGGTATCTTCTGATTAGAGAGTAAAACTTCTATTTATATTTCTTATCTCTTAATTTCGTCAAGTCCATTTTCCCTCTCGGAATAAAATGTAGACAGCTGTATATTTCATATTCTTCATTACCCAACCACAAGGTCATAATGGGGGACAACACCTCCGATAAAGATCAACCTCATAACTACAGAGCATTCCACACCCACTTCTACGCTGGTACACTCCTCCTTTCCCCTTTCCCTTCCCTCCCCACCAAAAACACAAAGTCCTAACCTCTGCCTAGAAGGAATAATCAATAACGACCTCCCCCACGGAACAACAGTCTCAAAGCCCACGCAAAATCCATCCTAAAGCCCACAGCCTATAACTACGTGGCTGGCAGAGCCAACAATGGACAACAATCATCTCGCTTTTCGAGAATGGAAATTGATTCCTAGAATATTGCAAGATATTAGTAGAAGAGATTTAGGTGCTACTCGGAGATACGGTATCGTATCTTCTCTTCCATCTCTTTCGCTGGATATGAAAAGGAAAAGATTCACTGGACCTCCAATCTCCTATAAGAGTCCAATCCGATTTCCACGAAGACGCCGAACTCAGCCCCGCTCAAGTATGTTCAGAAATAGGAGTTTCATATATCCTTCTCCACGGCTTATTCACACACCATCGAAGAAGTTGCTCAAGCTAGTGGTCCTGGTTCACGATGGTTCCAATTATATTGGCCTCAGACGGACGAAACGACTATATCTCTAACAAGCAGGGCGAAGAATAACGGTACAAAGTCCTTGTAGTGACATTAGATACCTGGGCTTTGGTGTAGAGACCGCCAGATTTAGATGATGCTTATATACTACCAATGAAAGAAATCGGCCGGATTTTCTGACCTAGTCTTTCGAAGGATATTCGCAGAGAAATATATGTTCTTCGTGCGAGATGGGAGGCATTTTATCTTTCCTCCAAACTCTTGCTTGGGCTTGTCGTATCAAAAAGGCTAATGGTAAATAGTGACTCGGCGATGTTTTCTCAGGAAAAGCTCACACCTAGTTTATTTATTTATCTACCCCCCTTTTTCCTTCCTCCCCCTTTTTAGACGAGAAAATGCAGACAGAGAATGAGAGGACTAACGAAAATAAACAGAGACCAAATCGCCATTTTAAGAAAACACTGAATGGACCCATCGTAAGTTCTTCCTGTCTTTTTCTTTTTTGTTTGTGGGAGGAATTTCGGGGGAGCAAGGGTGAGAGGGTTGGAGATATTCTTATACACTAGCTTGTAGTCCCTTTTGGCGATCAATTTAAAGAGAGCAAGCTAACTCAATCTCACGGTTGATCAAAACACGGGACTAGCAGGAATAGTAGATACCGAAGGATGTAATTCCTCTATACTCAGAAAGGTAAACCTATGGTGGTGATTTGAAGTCTAATGCTTTTCTGGGACATTTAAGTTCTTCACTGGGAAAGGAGTAGGAAAATATTCTAAAAGCTCTCAAGCATTTATTTGTCTCTGGACATCTCATATCATATAGGTCGAAGGAAAAAAGGAGAATGCTTCAGAGGTTTTGGAACCTTCTTCTCCTCCCACCATTTTCTAATTATAATAATATTAGCACCGAGATTATGAATTATAGGAAGTCGTTAATAATAGCATAAACAACGAAAAGAACGAGGAATAACAGGCCCGATTTAAATGATTGGTACAGACATAACCTTTCGCCAGTGCTATCTAGCTATAATTAATAAACTACTGCATGCTCTACTCTACCTTAATTCAACGGACTTCCCTTTGAAAGGTCTATGATGGTCTAGAACATTTAATTGGTCCCCGTGCATCAATGAGCTTGAGCCCCTTTTGCTTAAAGAGTTTCCAAAGGTAGACAATGTAGTAGTCCATCAAATTAAAGCCACTACTGATATTTCAAGAATTACAAATAAATATATATTGTTGCAAAAGTTAGTATCAGTGAAGATAGAGCGAAATGATGGAAAATAGATGAGGACTTCTCAATATTAGATACATATAATATGTATACGAAGACAGTATGAAGATAGGATATAAGTATAGTATATATATGAAGCTAATGTATATGATAATATTATCGACCATCTACCATTCTATCTAATGCACCCACCCCATCCACGCTGAAACCAATGTGCCACGTGATGTTTATCATCAACAGCGTTTCTAGAGGCTGAGGATATACTCTTGGAAGCTTCCAAGCTTTCTTCCTCCTGTAGCTTGGAATCTTCGATAATACCACTACTTGCGTTCCCAGAGTCCCTATTTCCAATTATATCTATCCAAATCCCCAACAAAACGCCGTCGCGATGCCCAAGGGGAAAAAAACTGCTCCATTTCAAACTCATTTATTCCTCATCCACATCAATAAGTCACGCAACCATTCTCCGCCCTCGCAAAAGCCTGTCTAAAAAACTCCTGCATTGCCACATAATGGAACAGTATGCCACCTAGCACCGCAAAGTGCCATAGATTATGACTTCCCCCAATATAATCAAACGCACCGGGACACCATCTCTCCGGCACCTGACTTGCGTAGACGAACGCACCGATTAAATAGACGGTAATGGATTTCGCGATCGGAGCGTAGAATTCCCAAGCCCAAGAACCGCCTCGTGTGAGGTTGAGTTGTAGAACGGGGGCGAATCCTGTAGCTCCAAGAATGACGTAGAAAGCTACTCTCGCCCATGCCATGTCGACACGATTAAATGTTGGATGCCATGGTAGAATTACACCTCCTACACCAAGCGTACCCGTTGCAGTCATGTATATCCATCTGCTAATCGGCTCACAGTAAAAGGCCGTATATTCGGTAGTCATGATCGAAGCGGCGATCAAAAGAGAAATACCAGTATAATCAACACAGGCAAATCGTTCCAGAAGGGTTTGGTCCGAGATACTATTCATGCAATGCCACAGGCAGCTGCAGACGAGGCATTTGCAAGCCGCAAAGAAGAACACTGCTGCGATGAACTTGTCGGTGTTGGTGCTGAGGGAAAAGGCTACACTGGTAGGGTAGAAATAGAATGCGATAGCAAGTACTATCATTATTCCTATAGCATGAGACCAAATATTGACAAGTTCGTTCGACACACTGAACATAGAGTGGACGCAGTCGATTTTGGTCTCTTTGAAACGGTATCCTTTAGTGATATGAGGGTTGACTCGCCATGGTATAGGTAGATCTTCGTATCTGATCAAACCATGTTCTCGAGCTCGTGCAATAGCACTTTCGATATGCTCCTCCAGAGTTTCTGCCGCTTTCCGGGCTCTCTCAATCCCTTCATCTACCACTTCCCTTGCTCGTTCAAACCCCTCATCTACGACTCTTCGTCCTTCATCCATAAGACTCCCAGCTGCACCCGCAAAACCCTGCTCTCTCATCTTATAAGCCCTTGCCTCGAAATCCGTAAGAATCGCTTCCAGTAATCCAATCCCGGTATGTACTTTCTCGCTCATAGTCTCCTTGGCTATTAGCACATCGTAGTATTTCGACTCCACCGTCTCAACCATGACTTTGGCTCTGCGTCTGCCCGCCCCGATCACTTCTCCGGAAACTTGCGAGCATCTTGCTCTCACAGCTTGCAGCGTTGCATAAGCCCTCGAAATGCTGGAATCGAAATTGAGGTTTCCGTAATTTTCTAGGAAATCTAGGCGTCTTTCCAGCTCGGAAAGGAAGATATCAACCTTTCGCAGACCAAAGTATTAGCTAGGCAAACCCTAGAGGACAGTTGTGGTGTGCAAGTACCTTGATCAACAGGCTCTCTTCGCCATCCATAGTTAAATCCGACCCCCCCGACCGACGAGGATGGAAGCTTGAATGACGTCTCTTATTCAGTAGTTTCCTCTCTTCAAATCCAGAAACCGTGGCAGAAGTGTCTTCTTCGTTATGGCATTCTACCGTCAGCGACGGCGACGTGCAGACCATTTTAACTTCTTTGAAGATGTAGAGGATTTTTCCGGAGAAGGATCTCGATTGTTTTCGCAGCCAACTAAGCGGAATATACAGTACACGTGGGGTAGGGTATGGAGAATAGTGGGATGGAGAAATATATGAGTTTCAAAGGAATGTTGCAGTTCTTCCGTTACAGGAAGTCGTGGAAAGCACGAGAGGCAAAAACGAATGTCGATTGGGTCGGAATGGTGGAGGAGAACTGCAGAAGGAGGAGAAGAGACGGGCTGAACTAATTGTCGGGCAACGGCCCGCTCGGGATCTTCTACGCTTTTTGCAGCAGTAATAAATTAAAGCTAGACCAGAACGAAATATACACAATATACACAATTCCTTTTCTTGCTCATGATTAATATCCCCATCCTAATTCCGCCAAAGTACAATACAGTATTTTGGCCAAAAGAAGACGTCATTTAACATTGCCAAAACATTGTCACCGCCACCTAGGGGAACGGCTGCAGGGAGGGAAGATGTTAATAGCCATACCATCGATCTTGACCTGTCAAACCTGTGATGTCCAGGGCCAAGATCGCATTCCTGCATCAACCCAAGTCTTCATCCGATATACTACCGCGGCATAGACTTGACGCCATCAAGAAACCATTGAGCACATTTCCAAGTTTGATCGATGCATTGTATTAAGTATTAATCTGACTCGCAGACTCCCAATCGCCCCATGATAATGCTATGCCCTTATTGTACAAACCACCTAATATTTACTTATCTCTTCTCCCAAGCAACCGTACCTGGCCCCAGAGGTCTTGTGAACAGACTTGCGTAATCTGTACCAACGATATTGCTGCTACCATCCACATTCTTGAATTTGAACACTCTCACAACGGTAGCTAAGATGGTTCCAATCTGTACACCAGCAAATTGCTCGCCAATGCATCTATGTCTTCCGGCACCAAATGGCAGATATGGACTGGATGCACCTTTGCTGATGAGTCCATATCCATAATCTTCGAATTCTTCTTTCACGTCTGACGATCCAGTTCCAAGCACACCGCCAGAGCCAACGTCCCAGCGGTGGGGATCCCAGACTAACGGGTTAGGGAAGAATTCGGCTTCGCGGCTTGTGCAGCCGGGCGATGCTAAAAGAACGTGCGAAGTTGGGATAACATATTTGGTACCTGGAACTGGCATGGGAGATTTGACCTTTCGCATAATCGAGTGGATTGGGGTATGAAGACGTAGGGTTTCCTTCAAGACAGCCTGGTGAAGTGGTAGTTTTGCGAGATCTTCGTACTTGAGAGGAGGAAGATCAGCACCAAGAACTTTAAGTTGTTCCTGGTAAAGCTCTTCCATAATGTGTGGCTGAGAAGCAAGGCGAAGCATAATCCAGGATATCGAAGATGAGGATGAATGTTGACCGGCCATGAGTAGAGCAATCATCATGTGTGCGATTTCTTGATCCGGAACAGCAGTGCCATCTTTGTATTTTTGACTCATGAGAGCCCACATGATATCGTGTCCTGCGGCTTCTTCTGGATTAGCTCGTCGCTTTTTGATGATTTCCATATATGTCTTTGCAACGGTTCTCTGTGCATGGTCGCGAGCACGGTTGTGAGGAAGAGGTGCCCAGTGAAGCATGAAGTTGATTGGAGAAAATCCCATATCCAGATCGTGATACAGACTGGCGAAAGCAGAATCGAATCGGTCGCGGACTTCTTTGCCTTGTAGTGTATGCGAGGCGGTATAGATTGTAACTTCGGCGACAGCAGTAGAGATGTTGCTAACTCCGTTTTGTCCTTTGAAGAAAGAAGAGCGTTTGACGAACGATTCGACCTCTTCTTGAATGATAGGAACGTAGGACTTGAATGCTTCAGTGCTAAGACCGATTTTCATAAACTGTAAAAGTCAGACCTTTGCCTCCCTTTTCTAGATATAGACAAACCTTCTTTTGCTCCATCAATTTCGAATTGGGCACATCATATACCACATCTTTACCAAACACAGGTGTCGTCAAGACAGTATAGATCTCCTCCGCGTTCACATCCTTTAACTTTCCATTCAGAATAAATTCGTTTCCCTGTCGTCCAAGATATACCGTCGTCTTCTTTCCCAAGAGAATGAATGTGAAAACATCACCATACTACACAATGATCAGTCGGCAGTCCATGATTGACTGGAAAAACGAGGTATACCTTAGCCCGGTTCGCAAAGAAGAATCTATAGGGATCCATGCCATAAGTGATTGTGCTACCAATAATAGGGAGCCAGTGGAAGACGACTGGAGGCTCATTGGGATATTTCAAGAGGATTTGCCCGAGAACATTGAGCACGATGGAGAGGACGATGAATGCAGCGAATCCAGCAGCCACAACCACACCGGTGCCATGCTGTGAGATTTGTTGCGCTAGAGAAGCAGTGATGAATTCGAGAACACCCATCTTTGCTTGCGCGACAGGAAGCTCTGGTGGTGTAGAAGGAGAATGTAGGTGAAAGGAGTGAGTAGATATTACTTGAAAGCGTCGCGGCTTTGCTATATATTTCATAAAGTTTTGCGCAGGGAAGTGACCCTTAGGTCGATGTTGATTGGGCTCCTTTCAGAACCCGAATACGGAGCCCGCCGCTACTGAAGTAGCTTTATGCGAGATGAATGTATGTCGTACGAGCACTAAACAAACTTGGCAGACTGGCAGACCACTTCTCTTGGATGTCAGCTGAAAATGATATTCATTCCTAAGTACTGCGTAGTTTGAAATACTTTATCCTTACAATCGACTCCTTCCGGTAGCCCCTTTTCTCCCTCCCCTGATTCCTCGGACATAGACGCAATTTGAGCAGCACCCGTGTGAATCAAGTGACCGCAAGCATAATACATGTGCTGTCGACCCCATTCTGCACTCATATAGATCTCCAATGTATGGTACATGCCCTCCCTCCCAGCCTTTTCCCCTAACTCCTCCATTCCAATGAATCCCAAAACCCCTCCCATCCATATTCCGTAACTATTCGAGAATTTGCAATTCTTCCTTCCTATTAGAAGCAAACTTATCCTTCCATTGATCCCACAATCTCTCTAGCTCCGTGACATATTCCTCATGAACCCGATCAATCTGTTCCTGATCTGGGTTTGCTGATTGGACCACCTTAATTGGATGACCTACGACAACATTCAGGGGCCGCCTGTAAGGCATCAAACCGACATCGTAATTAAACACTCCTCTTGCGTGGAATAAGGGAATTGTGAAGCCGAGGATTTTTTTGACCATCAACTGGACTTTGTGAATCTTTGGATGAGTATTGGGTAGGAATTGATCATAGAGATCGTTCTCGCCGAATGCAAGAACGGGAACGAGATCTGCACCCGTGCGAATAGCTAACTTGACAAAGCCTTTGCGGCGTTTGAGAACCAGTCGAAGGCTATAAGGCTGTGCATCCAGTGATTCGCGTGCACCTCCAACTACAATGGTAATAGCACGACCCATGCCCTCCTAAATGAAAATCAGCAGAGAGTCTCTTGTTCTAGAAATCATTCATACCTTGTTGGGTCCTCCCTTAGAAAGGATATTCTCGCAAGACTCTCGGGAAACAGACGCCAAGCCCATAGCCAACGCATACTCCCGATATATCGGAATCCTAAAATTAGAGTCAAGCGTCAGGAGAGAGTTTTTAATGCCTGGAAACAGCTGAGAAAACCCCAGTGCTTCAGTTGAAAATGCCGCAAAGGCGCCATGGGAAATGATCCCATGAGGATGATATCCGAAGATATATTTCCTAGTAGGTGGGAGTTCTTCTGTCCTGTGTAGTCTAGCTGGAAAGTATGATGCAAAGAGTGACCAGATTGGCATTGAGCGGAAAAACTCAGAACGGCGACTCAGTTCACCGGAAGTTGACGCTGTCGAAGTGAGTGTGTAAATGAGATACGGGATCAATAATGGCCAGAATAAGGGTATAGCGCACAAGAAGAAGAATGTTGAGATCGAAAGTGCCAGGACTAGAGTATGGAATAGAACAAGTAGTGTCTGAAGCCTTCTCTTTAAGGGTACATTCATTGGAGCAAAACGAATTCCACTGGTCTGCCATCGTTGGCCGGCCTCTCGCCCACTTACAAGGCTCTCTTTACGAGATTCCTTGCGATCCTCTTCGAGTTGCTTATCATAGTCTTTCCCTGGGTGAACACTGACTAGCTCGCCCTTGACTTTCTCGAACATGGCCTCCTTCTTTTCGGGCTCTGCAATGACGGCTTCTGAGGTTTGGATTCCATTGGAGTTTTCTATCTTTGGCTTGTTGAGCTCTTCTTGAAACTCATTACTTTTCTGCGAGCTAGACTTTCGATGTTTGTATGATCGAGGTGGACTTTTTGACGTATCATCAAGTCCCTGGCTTATGTCAGTTATTCTGTTCACAATGAATATAAAATGGTTGGTAAAAAGGTAAACCCACCGTTGCAGTATACTCATGTTGTGACTCCTGCCTCTCGATCTTCGGTCTTGGATCTTTGTTTTCTTTAGTGTTTGTCGCACTGGTATTTACAATCCTCAAGACTGGTGCCATATGCTTGACTGCACCATTTGTAAATGTGCCACTCGTACCATTCGAATGCTTCGCACCATTCTCACAGTTCGACTCATCTCCATCATTCCTCACACTGCCATTAGATGGTGTGCTTGGTTCTTCGACAGTAGCAGTAGCATAGCTTTTAGGAGGCAGATCTTGCGCTTTGCGATCCTCTTGAAGCGCAGGCTCTGCATTCAACATCGCCATAATTGCGCGACTGTAATCTTATGGTACGGTTATGATGCGATAGAAGAATATCGACGCGTTGTTCCTGGATTTTGGGAATCTATCTAGGAACGTCGATGTGAGCGGGAAGTCCACGGCCTTGTGCTAATCGATGCGGGATGACGTGTGACTAAAAAGCATAAAATCATATCAAACCCAATCCAATTTTGTTGTCAGCTTCCTAGATTGAACCAAAGATCTGTGGGTAGCCTTCGATGAAATTAATTCTCTACTATAATTTTTATGCATAGCCTACTTGTAGGTCGGTTCGATTTTTAAAGCATCGTTCCCAAGACTTATATAATCTCATAAAGCATCACTCACTATGACAGAAAGAAACATAAGATGGTTAAGGAGGCTAAGAGCTCATAATAGCATTCTGCGAGTAGACGTCGCTTTGAGTGTATAAAATCCCGAGAAGCTATAAATACATCCTGTTCCTTCGCCAGGCTTTCAAAATCCGTTCAGTTTTTTCTGAATAGCTAAAAATGAAGATATGGCTGTCAGAAGGACGAGCCAGCCAGCCCTAAAAACAACAAGCTTTTTTTTAAAAAAAAGAAAACAAAAAAAAATAGGACCTCCCCCTGAACAAAAGACTACCCAACGCCCCTTCCACCAGTCATAATAATGTCGTGCAATCCATCCCAGAGACATAAGAAAAGTTGTGGTATCGCTACATGCCTATTTCGCTTTGCGAGGTCGTATGAATCGATAGTTTTGACTAACTTAAGACGCACGTCAAAGACGGCGTTTTAAGCAGTTTGTTTATTGTTATGTGTGAGCACTGGTATTAAGGGTGTGTGTTGTTCTGAGTGTTGAGTTGATTTCGAAGAGAGAGTACTTCTTCTAAAAGCCGGTTGATTTTCTCTTCTTGACTCTTATCTTTTCCCTCCATTGCTTGGACCTTCTCGGATAACTGTTTAACCCTATCCTCTAACGTCTGGACATAGACCCAAACTCCTCGCTCGCCTTCTGCGAAAAAGTTGCGGCTGTTGTCACCACTGTCATTTCTTTGATGGTTTTGTGCACCGCTAGGACCTCCTCTATTGGGTATAGAAGTTGGTGAAGGTTGGTACATCGGCTTTGGAGACGATACCAGAGTCGGTTGTCCTTGTGGTTGCTGATTTCCTTGAGGTCCGTTCGCTGGATTTTGTTGGCCCGGAGTCTGGCTTGGTAGAGTGAATCTTGTATCAGGAGGAGCCAAGTTTGTAAGAGCAGGAAGTTTAGTGCTATGAGAATTTGCACGTGGAGATTGAAGAGACATATTTGGGGGCGAGGCTCTACCTGATGGTCGACGGCCGAAATGCTGTTGCTGAAATTGTGTAGTCAAACTCGGAGACCTTTGCCTACTAATTGAGCTAATTGACGACGGATCATTTCCAAGTTGATGTGAATGCATCCCAGCTGGACTAAGTGGTCTAGGACTTTCAGTCATTCCACTTTGTGAGAATACGCCATTGTTGACCGGCATCGAGCCCAAATTTGGATGTGGCGTAGGTCCTCCAGAAGCCTTACTTTTCATACGTGGGCCGTTATTAGAACTAGATGATCCTCCCCGATCTGAATTTGGTGGATAAAGTTGGCCAGGCCTGGGGCCAGCTGGTGGATATGTGCTGGGAGTGCGAGGATCTCGAACATAATTATCCTGAGTTCCCGCAGTACCAGCCACGTGCTGAGCTTTGATGCTAGGAAGACTGAACCGACGGCGGTCTTCTTCAGACATCTCAGACTCATTGGGATGTGGAGTTCCATTCGTATACATTATTCCATCCATGCCGTCTTCGCCATCCCCACCATTAGAGCCGTCGTAGTCCTCGTCGCCCCCGAAGCTGCCCATACTAGCTCTTCTACCAGCACAGCCACCTTGGCCTTTGCTGTGGCGCGCGAGGGCATCACCTCGTGCAAACTTTCGATCGCACTTCGGGCAGATATGAGGACGTTCGCCAGTGTGTAATTTCATGTGGCGCTTTAAATCATGTAGTCTCCTAAATCTCATATTGCAGGTCTGGCAGACATATGGTTTCTCCTGACTATGGGTCAAAAGATGACTCTTCAGGTTGTGATGGCGCGTAAATTCTGTTTCACAATATGGACATTTGTGCTTTTTCTGTGATGGTGATCTTGGTGCCAGCTGTTGGCCTGGCATTGGTAGACTCATGCCCCGTGGTGGCAATCGTGAGGAGTCCTGGTGACCCATTAAGTTACCTGGAAACGAAAGGGCACGATTTGATGATTGCTCGTCAGATGGAGGCTGGAGCTGTCCCGAATCTCCCAGTCTTGGGTCCTGGCTATCCATATCCATGGTTGATATTGCAGCAGGACTAGCAACAACTGTAGAACTTGCTGTTGCAATTTGCGCTGTGCCGTTCAAGCTGGTCAAGCTTGTGATGCTTGCCGGACTCGTGTCTGGCTTGTCCTCAAATATCACAGGACTTGGGACTGATATGGCGTTTGCGACGGTTGACATCCCTTCACTCACCGAACTTGTAGCTGCTGGAGCATCTTGTAACCTACTCATACCTCCACCAGTCGCTAGTAGTGAAGAGATAACCTTATGCCCAGGATTCTCGCTCATGGCCGCGGGCTGATTCCGTGTATTCTCGTCCCTCTTTCGCAGCTCGTCTGCGAAAGCCGCGGCACCTGTGAGGGGAATGGGAGGAAATCCGGGGGAGATTTTGTTTCCAAATCTTGGAGACTTTGCAGATGGCTCGCCTACTAATCCAGCGTTTATAATTGACGTCAGAGGAGGTGGTCCTTGATCGGGGCGACTTCTCTTTAAAGATTTAACCCTTGTATCGGTGTCGGTCTCGTTTGTGGTCGCTGTTGAAGATGGAATTGTCGAGTCTGCCAAATTGGCCGCGAAAACGGCTGCGGCTGCAGATACTCCTCCTCCTCCCGCTTGTTCTGATGCCATAAGGCTCGAAATAATGGGCTTGACGATTCGCGGGATATTTTTGAAATTAGGGTTGTCTTTGCGATTTAGCTGTGGTCCTAATCCTGGACTCGCGGTTTGTTCAATCTGAAGCTCATTTCATTTCATCGCATCTCGAGTCTTCGGGATCTTGTTGTGGCTTGAGGGGCGAGGTCTTCCAATGCGATCGCAAGGCTTCTAGACGACGTTAAGAGAGAGCAAATGCAGGGTGATGTGCGACGGTGTTTATTCGACTTACGAAAGGCGCGATTCAGATATAGGCAGGCAGTGATGATTTGACGGCCTGGAGCGAAATGGTTTTTCGCAGCAGTTCAGTTTCTCACTTTCGAGGGGGGATGGTTTCTTCAACTTAACCTAACCTAACCTAAGCATACAAAACGGCAGGGCAGGCGGGAATGGGTATGGCAAGGTTATGGATGATGCAGTAAGGGGAGACTGATTGAGCGATAAAACAATCAATGCAAAGGATCACCGTGCCAGCCGTGTACAGACACAACCTAATCTCAATCAACACACAGAAGAAAGCAGGAGCTGCTTGTTGCTTGTTGCTGGTAATTCCCGTTCTTGATGGTGTTGTTGACTGAAGAATGGATGACGGGCTTGCTGGTGTGGCTGAGCCAAAATGCAGTGGAGTGGTGGCCAAGCTAGCATTTGCTAAGCTAAGCATGGGTTAAGAGGTTAAGAGGTTGGCTCAACAAGTTCTCACAAAGAAAACGACAACTTGCCGACTACATCAACTCGTTATCTGGCATACATGCATTTCATTCACGCCGTTTGATTGTGATCTGTGAGTGAGCTACTTTGCTGATTATGCCTCTTTAGTGCCTCTGCTTCATTCAGTCCAGGACTTCGTGCCGTGCAGCTTCAGCGAGCCATCCTCGCTATTTCATCCCACCACTGTGGTTGGTCTGCAAGTTGGTCGCTAGGCAAAGATGGGAGGAAGGGAGGAAGGGAGAACAGAGAGAATGGGACCACGGATAAGCGTCAGCTTGGCCGACTTCATCTGGGACAAGATCCCTGTCTCTACATATTGTGCACATTGTCCGGGGCGCGAAGATATTCCCGTCCAACATTCCCTGGCTCTAGTTTTCTCCTTTCGGTCTCGCATCTTGTTTGCCTGCAGTGCATTGGCGACATGACTGTTACAAGCCCGAAGATTGAGCTGAATCTTCCAAATCTTCACAATCCGACTCTCCATAGCTGATGAACCATTCCCAGGTCAGCTCATTCGTTATCGATGTACTCCACATACGCCACATACTAAGCCACGGCTGAAATACGATAGTGTTGAGCCAATCGACATGCAAGCCGTTCACGTCCATGTGTTCCTGCTAGGTGACGTACACGGGGCCTCATCCCAGCGGCCTGAGCCCCTTCAGCCCTAAATGGAAGGTTTGACAGAGGACAACGTCACATCAGTCAAACGCTGTGAAGACTTGAGATGAAACCTGTACCTTACTCTTTGACTCTTGGGATGGAGTTAGAGCCCAAAGTCGCTATTTTACAACGTTCACTTGGCACTTATCTCCGAAGAGCAATCCGAAAAAATATATCCGGCTCACGAAGTTCGAAGTCACTTCCATAAGCTCTAACGTAACTCAATAGCACAGAGAGAGCTCTAGCTATGCACTTTTCAAGCCAGGCACTTGAATCTTCTATTCACACCGCACAATTCTCAGCTAATGATTTTCCTCTACTCAGGGAGGGGTTGAGAGGCGACAAAGGGAGGTGAATTTGAGTCTCGAGCAATGGACGAAGCAATTATCTTTGGGAACTAGATTCGGTGATCTTTGTGATATTCGGAGAGGATGGAGAGTATGGCTTATATTGGCCGTACTTACCACAACTTCGACGCACTCATACTCAGCTTTGTAGATGCCCAAAAAAGAGCTACATGTTCATTTGAGCACATGGCGTTCAAATGTTGAGCTTTTCATATACGCTCGCTAATTTCTTTAAAATATTAAACTTTTAAGGGTTTAAATTATGAACGATACAAACTTATAAACCATTTATTTATTAAGCAGTTTTCAATTCCAAGTCAGATATTTTTAAATGCAAAGTCAAAACCTTTGTCACTCCGGAGCCGTATTCTTAGGTGTCTCACTTGTAAAAATGATGCAAGGGCTCATTTCGCATATTGCTGAAAAGTTATTTCCAATGTCATGTTACTACTGACCCTTCTACAATCCCTCGTCCTCCTCTCCCTCCGCATCTCGATCCTAGAGTGTAGAGAAGAGACAGGTAACTCGATCAGGGTTGTCAACTGCAATATCAATTCAGACGAAAAAATTTAAGCCTTTCAGTGTATAGTCCCAGCTAAGGTGTTTAACCGCACTCATGCTTTTATGTTGTAGATGTCGGACGCTTTTGGACATATGCCCAGTTCCTTGAATACTCGATCAACAATGGTTGCAAGAGGTACTCCTCGATCCAGCAATTTTTATCACCAACTGCTGTTCTCCTTCAGCATTCCCAAGACGACTGCGGTGGTACACTCGGTTGGAGATTGCTTCTCCAAAGGCATGGTCCATTAGAACATAAGGGGAGCTCCTGAGCCTCAATTCGGAAGAGGCAATTACAGCAACGACTTGCAGTGCTTCCCCGTTTGTGTGATGAATGGATATATTCTTGCGATCTCGAGACTTGCCAGAGCGGTCACACCAGTGGATAGTACGTCTGTCCACTAGTTCTTCCCACTATAACCAATGCACGGCCGGTAGAGTGGCTTAAGGTATAGAGGGTAGGGCTTTACAACTACGCATATGCTCATCTGTTAATGGATCAGAGGGATGAGATACAGTAGCAGGCATAGTGGCGCTGGTCGAGAAGTTGGGAGTAGCGGCAAATTATAGTTGAAAATAATATTCTCAGATTGGGGGTGTTGAATGCAAAAGCTCTTGCTGAGCCAACTGTAATTAGTATTCCGCAAGTCCAAGTTGGACTTGAGGCGAGTTTAGACTCTGATTTCAACTCGCCTTGTACAAGTCCATTAGATCTTTAACTCGATCAGATTCGCGAGTTCATACCAAATTCGAGGATATATCTTGGGGGTGGCTGAGGACGCTGACTAATAGCATATAAAGTTTTCCAAAAAAAAATATCTAATACTATCTATTTATCTTTCTCTTTGTTGGTATCACCTTAGTGCACTGGAACGGCCTATTTCATGATGAATTCATTGTTACTAGTAGCTAGCTAAGCTAATGACTCATCAAGGCACGTGACTATATGCCCTTTTCCCTATATTCCAACACTCTTCTTGTTTTCTTTAATTAAATCACATATCGCATATTCAGAGTTTTTTATATATACGATATAAAAAGACGTAGTTCCCCTCGAAGTGGCTATGTCACTAGTTATTTATATACTACTTATGACGGCATGACGCTATTATTAGTATATTACTATGGACTCCCGAGTTAAGTTGAGCTTCTCTCATAAAGTAGACGGCATCAGATATACACAGAAGTCCAGAGTCGCAGAGCACTAGGTAGATATACTAAAGTTTTAACTACGCTGCTCGATTAAACCGAAACCCACGAGCGAGGTCTAACCTTTTTAAAGTCATCCCCAACATCTCTAAGACGAGACCCCTTCTATCTACATCCTTCTTCTTGTCTAGTACTATATTAAAAAATGTAGTATTTCCATATTAATTTATGACCTTGCCTCACTTCTTCGGAGTAGTGGTCTCCAAGCAGGCCTGTTCAGAAAAAGGAGTACATAAAGGGGCTGTGTCACTTTTTTTTCTTTCCTTCGGTCAGTATATATTTAAACACCTCGGCTTTCTGTTATAACACTTCTTTCCAAATACATCTTCTTCCAATTCTCAAAACCTTACCGAAAATCCGCAGCTTGCTTTATAGTTATGCTAAGCGGGCAATACGATTATATAGGGCATGAAACTAAGAGGGAGAGGAGGGACAGGAGAGTTAGAGAGAATATAAGGAAATAATTTCTGAGAAAGGCAGAGGAGGACGAAGAATGCGAAGCCAAAGAAGCGGAACGCAAGAGAGAAGAGCGCGAAGACAAGGAGTTCGAGGTCATACTTCAAAACGCAAGAGAATCAGAAGCCAAAGCCAACAAACACAAGAGAGGAAGTAGATAGTGAAGAGGGAGCGAGGACGACAAAACCGATGACGAATTCTGGACCTCCTAAGTCCTCTTAATATCGCACACAGAGTGCCGAAATCAAAACTCTGCTATCAGAGCAGAAAAAAATCTGGAGAGTTTCCACAAGCCTCAAAACTTTCGACAATGGTTGGCGGGTATTGTGGGCATGATTGGCTTTGATTGCAGAAAATAGTACTAAGAAGGGACACTGTAGAACTACAAATATTGAAATTGATTTTGAGCAGTAAAACTTTCTAGAAGTTACTTGTGATTTAAGACAAAAGTAGTCTCCTTCATTATCTTTAATAGTCTGCTTCACTACCTTTTAATTGATTTCCTCAACTAATCTCATTGCACAGAATAAACAATCTCTATTCCGTGAATTAAAAATACTCCCCAGCTCCACCACTCCTCCTTCCATGCTGGGGAAAATGATTTACCATCTTCTCACTTCCCTGCTTTGCTCCTTGTCCAACTACCCTAAGGCAGAATCACATAATTAATTTAATGCGATGAGCTAATTACTTTATAATATATTAAATTAATTACTTAAAGTAATTAAATTAATTCGCAAAATTATACACAAAAAGGACTATTGATTTAATTACTTAGAAAGTATATTAATTTAATTATTTGACAATTCATATATTCTCAGCTCCTCCTCCCTCTCTCCCTCCTTCCTTCTTTTACCCTCCTCCCTCCCTCATTGCTACTGTGGCAGATTTATAATTTGGAGACAAATATAAGTAAGAAATAGTTGGGCGTTATTGTCGAGCATTACTGTCGAGCACTGTCGAGCACTGTCGAGTGTTATTGTCGAGCATTGTCGAGTATTGTCGAATATTGTCGAGCATTGTCGAGTACTGTCGAGTGTTATTGTCGAGCATTGTCGAGTATTATTGTCGAGATTTTCTGAAGAGATTTTCTAAGTATTGGGATTACTAACTATATTCAGTATGATAAAGGCTAAGGCAGCCAAAATAAAGGCCAATTATATTAATTTAATTACTTGAATTTCACAAATTTTTAAAATTTAATAAATCTTTAAATTTTAGTAAAAGTTTATTTTTAATATATTAATTACTTATTAGCTAATTAAATTAATATGATATCTATTTAAAGTAATTAAATTAATATACTTATCATATTAATTTAATGCGAACTTCCTGCCATAGGGCTAGTTCCCAAGTCACTTGTACAGATTCCTTCACTAGAGCCCATATTATCCATGATGTCCACCTGTTAATCGAGTTTCTGCTAAGCGAACTTTTTGAAGATATAAACAGTATATAAACTCGGAAGCTTTTAGCTTTCTTCACACATCCACACTCTGATACTATAATCGATCTGCCCTTGCAAAGCCGCCTTATCCCTCTATAACTGACCTCTTATCTACCTCTTACGTACCCTACCCCTTTCTACCCCTTCATATCCCTCACCACAATCACCATGGCGAGCCAATACCACAATGGCAGTCCTTCTCAAGGACCCTCAAGCTCCACTAGAGGAGCCACGACATCACCAACTGTAACATCAGAAAATACAGATGCCACTCCACAAATTGCATGGCATATACGACCACAATATTCGCACACGATTGCCAGTCTTATGTGTGACATTCCTCCTCAGCAATGGACTTGGTGAGCCGAATTATTTCAATCAATTACTTTAATGATCATTGACTAATATCACAACAGCGATCGAGAGCTTCTCGAAGGCCCCCTTGTTATCGTTTATGTTGGCGAGGAGAAGGTAGCTTTCGAGATTCCAAAAGCTCTTCTGGTCAAGAAGTCGCGATACTTCGACAGGGCGTTTAATGGCCACTTCGGAGAGGGAACTCGTAAAGAAGGCATTTTACAATCAGTCCATCTTGCGGAAGTCATGTACCCGACACTCCGGGCAGTTATTCGCTTCCTCTGTGGAGCACACGATATCATACTATCGCAAGATACAACTGACGGCTGGCGAAACGCAATGCTTGATTTCTTCTTGTTTGCCGAGTTTCTTTTTCTAGAAGGAGACCTTATCCCCATTGCCAATAAACTTAGGATAGGCCTATCATTCGGCAGTTTGCCTACTAGGGATATGATCTTGAGGGCAAGAGACTTAGATTTCGAAAACCCAGCAAGAAGATGCTTTATGAGCGCTCTTATTGTTTCTTTTGCCAGGTACTCTAACTTGAGAGCTCTGGGATGCCCATGCGAAGAGTTATGGCCACATGATTTGAAGGAATTTTTCGAGGAGGACGACGAATTTGCTCATGAGGTACTTATTGG
This sequence comes from Chlorencoelia australis, assembly GCA_003988815.1. Classification (NCBI taxonomy): domain Eukaryota; kingdom Fungi; phylum Ascomycota; class Leotiomycetes; order Helotiales; family Cenangiaceae; genus Chlorencoelia; species Chlorencoelia australis. The sequence continues at coordinate 181,183 of QYAN01000035.1, read as the reverse complement.
GTATCACAAGGCAACCGCACCATGCTTGGCGAATTCTCTCAGTAGGCGTTTTCTACCGACTTGCCTAATTTATTTTCGTTGTTGTAGCTTTGCTAACTCTGCAATCACATAGTCTGCGATCCCCTTCTCAACAGAGAGGCACCACTCTGGCAAGAGTAAATCTACAGTCGAACTTCCCATGTGTCCTTGAGGGAATGGAAGAAATTGGGTCTGGTAATTATTCTTGTTTAGAATGATTTTCCTGAAATGTTTGTTGGGACTTGGGGGAAGGAAATCTGGAAGGATAGACTGGTAGAAGGCTAGGGGAGGGTGGAGAGCATGTGGGAAAAAGTAAGTGTTTGTGGATGGTTAATATCTTAAAACTCTTGGGTTGTTCCAATGTTCACGGCATTGCATTGATGGATTGGATAGTTCTCAGGTTTAGAGCTTCACAATTGAACACCCTCATTACACAATCTTCTTGTGACACTTCATTTGCAAAACTTCTATGTTCCTAAACACTCACCACTCTTCTGTCTCTGGCACTGACAAAACAACCCTACTTAAGGTGAGATTCTATTAACCTTCAAAAATTTAAAGGATCTCTTATTTTGAAGCATATCTTACTATTCTTTGGGGTCCACGTTGTCTACTTGACTTTGACTAGGCATTTTTCACCACAAATATCTTGACAGCCATTTACTCTTCCTTCTTTTCCACACTCCACACTCTTCCCTTCACAATCGATTTAACACAAATAGTCAACCGTCGTCTGGGAGCAACCAAATCTAATATTTCATCTTCTGACACTCATCTAGAACCCCAAACTCCTTGCTTTGATGAGAACTTTTATCTCAGCAGTTTTTAGACCATCAACTTCAATCACCTGGAAGCAATCCCTTCTGGTTCCAACAGATCTACAACTTCAAAAATATGTTCGACTACAACTTTTAAGCAAACTTACAACAGTCATCTATAACTTCAAACAACTTCATCTGACTATCACTTAGATACTCATCTTTGAGCGGTTATTTTCAGACGCAATCTCAAGCAGAAATCTACACAAACCATCTTCCTACAACTAGATCAACAAGAAGCGTTCCGAAAAGAAGAAGCCTTTGAAAGATATTCCTGCTAATCAATTCATAGAGTGAGCATCTCACTCACCCTAATTCTCCATTGTCAATCCTCATCTAACACACCACAGGAAAACCGAGCTCTGGCAAGGCTTAATGGTGACTATCCATTTTGGCAAAAATTCCTACCCCCTCTCAAAAAAAAAAACTGGTCTGCTACTACTCGACCTAGTTCGACCGCGCTTTTAATGGCATTTTAAAGGAGTCGAACAATTCATCAGGCTTGAGGAGACATCTGCCGAAACCTTTGAAACTCTTGTTAAATACATGTACACCTCCCACGTGATCATTCCTACGACTCCTGCTGCTAAAGTCGAAGACGGAGAGAAAGAAGAGAAAAGATTAGCAGGCTGCTGGATTTCAGTACGCTAGCTGATCATATTGATTTCTTGGGTCCGTTGGACAGTGAGCACTTACCAATTTCAGCTATTGGGGGTGAATATCTTAGGAACCTGAGATATTGAGACTTGAATGTTTCAAAACTATTGTCGCATTCTTCCTACCATTCCTTCCCAATTTAAGATTACTGACTGAATCCACCTTACTAGGCGTTGTCGACGACCTGAAGAGTACCATCGAAAGAAGCAAATTGGCAGTGACTGGTGCTCATGTCCGCACCGCCATGAAACTCCCTGCAGGCCACGAGGACCGCTCAGTCATTATCAAATGCTGTGCCTGGGATTTCCTTGCCAAACGTGTAGCCCTATTCCAAAACAGAGGTCTTTCGGATCGAGGTCGAAATGGCTGAGTTGGATGGCTTTGCAGCGAAGTTGATAAGAGAGCTCAACAAGGCGTTCTACGATTCCAATATTTACTCTTAAAGGAGAGGCAAATATTCATTTGGGCTAGATGGAGGGTGGATGGCTGATCCTCCCATCTCCAAGCTCAGAAATATGAACGACGGACATAGGTAGGAAGGGGTTATAAGGTGCTCTACTCATATCCGAAGTGTGAGCAGACAGCACAGCCATTTCGAATGTCTCCTCAAAATTAAACGGACAATTCTGATACATTTCAACAAAAAGCAACAACAAAGCGCACGAGGAAATGCTCGACCATTCGATATTTCAATTTTTTATGGCAGGCACATTATTAGATCGTCGGATCGTTATACCAAAACTGTTACCCTCAGGCCATCATGCAACATAGCGACAAGAATATCGAAAGCGCTTTGAAGTGCTGCAGCCAAGCTTTAGCCTCCAGTAGGGTTAGATCGATACATTCTTTGATTTGACACATCGTCGATGCAATAATCATAGGTAGTAGTCGGCGAAATAATCCCAATCCTAATAAGAAGTAACACATTTTGAATTCCCACACGTAAGCCACCTTTTTGGGTTGCAATACATGTAAAGGCGTATTAAAACTAGGCTAAATCGAGAAATCAAATCACCACAGCCTCTCTATGAGATTAAGGATCATAAATGTCCTTATTCTCCTCTAATATACCCTTATCTTCTGTCTCTTCTCCAATAGTACATGTGCTATGATTTGGCCGGAGATAGCTGCTGTCCTAATCAGGTATAGTTACTTATTAGTATTGTCAGGTGTAAGACTGTTTTAGTATACAGGAGCGACATGTTTCAAAAGTGGAAAGGTTGAGCTTTGATTGTGAATAGAGTTTGAGCTTTGATTGTTGGCACTGCCGACGTCTCCTCTTTTGTGAGATGCTTTGAGCTGTGTGATCTCCACCCGCAAATACATGTGCCTTTCGACAACTGCCGACGTCTATTCTTCAAGAATCAGCAAAGGCCAAATCCAGAAAATTACGGCGTTTAATACCTCAATCTCACCCCGAGGCTCTTGTGTGGCCAAAGTTCTTTGTACAACATGAATTCTGTTTCCTTACTATCTATATCCATCACAAGCAATAGAGTAGGACCTCCTTCATTGGAAAATGCCAGCATGAGATTACCCTCATCTGGAATCTGACTGGACACAAGGAAGGGCAAAAAAGGCTGCAGCCTTAAGCCAAAAGGCTACCTTTACCTAATCATCCAGTTCTCTACCACCTGCCACTCCATCCCTTACCTATCACAGCACAAGGACAATCAATATCATCGCCACTTAATGCCCTACCTTAACCTAACAGCCATCCCAATCCTCAATCTTCCGACCCAGCGCTTAAATTTCCCTCTTTCCCACCCAATCAATCCCCATTCCCCTGCACAAACCCTATCCCCATCACAATGCGCCCCCATGTCCTCCCCTACCCTATCATCTCTCTCCTTTCCAAGATCGCGGCGCTTAATAACTGCCTTGTCCCCAGTTCTTTCCGGGAGCGCCGCCGCTGTTTTAAAAATACCCTTACCTTATCTAAAAATAAGAATAAAAGTATATATTTCTTTTGGTGGAAGAGAAGATTTTTGAATCTGGGGATCTTGGGTGATAGGGGAGGGTGGAAAGTGACAGGAATAGTATATTTTTGTTTTATGCTTATAATGCTTACTTTACGTTTTGCATTGTTGATGTTTGATGGATGGAGCAGGAACAGGTACAGCATGCATGCATGAAGGGAAAACGCGACCTGAATAGAGATGGATGGAGAGAAGTGGGGTGGAGAAGTGGTGGTTGCGAAATGGGCCTTGGTGATTTTTGATTCGGCGACGACTCTGAGAGATCTTGGATCAGCATTCGTTATTCTAGATCTCGGCTTGCTAACTGAACTGGACCGCGCGAGTAGAATCATGAATCTTTAAGTGTAAAGTCTCAGGTTTGAGGGAGGTAATTGTTAGGATTGATTGATATTCGACAACATTTCTTGCTTGCTCATTCTAGTATCCCCTCCTACATGAAATCTTCAGTTCAACCTCCCTCACTCCCTCCTATCATATCCATATCCAAGAACGCCCATGGCCCGAGAAACTCCCTTTGTTAAGAAACAGAAAATAGCCTTCCTTTCCTTTAGATAGCTCCCTCCCATTCACAAGTGACGTGTGACCAGTCTCGAAAGATTCAAACCCGGTTTGCCTCTCCCGATTATCCAGTACGCCTTATAAAAATCCTATGCTCCAGGCGATCCGCCGAGCTAGCTAACAAAATAACTACGTTTGACATTTTCCTCCCATAAAAATAAGACGCCTCTCGCCTTACTGTCGTGAACAAGAAATGAATTTGTGCGTAAAGTCGTAACATGAATTTGTCGGTGTGTGGTGGACGCAGGGGGTGATTTTTGGAGGAAACAGATGTACGAAAATATATTTGCAAAGGCGTAGAGGAGACGGAAATGAAATGTGTATGTATGTGTGAAATCGAGGGATTATTCGACCTTCCTCCTTTTTCCTTTGGGTGCGGGGCTCATGTGAGGTGTATATGTGACCGTTCTGGTGACTGTCTCTTTGATAGAGCGCACGCTGCAGCGACTGCTTTTCGAAGGCTTAACGTCATAATATCTGCCCTTGTTCTTAAAATCCCAATCGAACGGTGACAGGGCGCTATGTGGAGTGCGAGCGCTATGTGCACTAATAGCACTGCGGGTGCTGAAAGGTGATCGGGCGCTGGACGGGGAATCGTGGGAGTATGCCGGAGAGCCTGGTATTCGAAGACGTCCGAGTCGTGCTGAAGAGGGTGCAGAAGCAGTGTAGTTAAAGGGGGTGATTGGTGTGGAGGTAGAGGTAGGGGACTTGTGTGTTTCGCAAGAACACGAGCAGCTGCTGTGTTCACTGGAGCTTGATGAGGGCATCGAGGTCGGCGTAGGTCTGTCTCCGGAAATTGGGCTTCCCATTGTCTTGAGGAAAGCTGTATATGCAAGAGGAGGGGTTATTGGTGTCCTGGTGCCTTCTTCCTTTTTGATGATGAAATCGGCGAAGCCTGGTAATGGACTCCGTGCGGACGTAGCAGACAGAGCTGATAACTCGGAAGGAAAGGTAGAAGTCGTCATAGGAGTGGTGAGTTCAAGCTTGGGTTTCGTGGTAGTGGTCGCCATGATGCTTGGGTGAGTATGTGCTGCTGTGTCCGCAAGATCAAAAGAATGACTCGGGGCACTGAAGCAGAGGGATGGAGAAGGTGATGACGGGGGATTGAAATCCTGAGGATGAAAAGTCAGCCGGTATGGGGTCGTATGAAGAAGATATAATAAGATGTAGGTGTGAAGGTGTGATCTTCAAATTGAAGGGTTGATGATTATTTGCTTCCCCAGTCAAAGCTAAGCCCAGGATTCAGGGAAGATAGCGGGATGGCAGGCCTGCTCGACAGATATAGCAGCCAGTTGCTGAAGCAGATCAGGGCGCTTGCAGCCAGTTGTGTCGACCCGCAAAGTCGCATGCAGGTAGGGGTATAGGCAGACAGGGTAAGGCAGGACCAGGGCAAGGAGGAGGCACTTCCGGAAGGAGTCAAGCAGGCTTGTGAGTAAGTGAGTCAGTGATTGGGTCTCTGCGGCGCTGCTGGAGGAATTTATTGGCGAGGGGGTCAAACAAGCGAGACTGAGTATTGACTTGCTTGTAAGGTCCCCCTTGGCGCGGCTGTGTCTTGGGCGGGTGCTAGAAACACAACTGACACTTGCAATTCGTCCAAGATGACACGAGAGAGCGCTCGGAGCGGACGAGCAAGAATCGTAAGAGGAGGGCGCTTTTTTTCTTTTCTTTTTTGGGCGAGGAGCGAGCTGATGGCTGCTGGCCGGTAGGCTGGTCGGGGTTGTGCTCGCTGAGGGTTGTGAATATTCTTGTTCTGCGAGTGGCGGGAGCGTATAGTCGAGCGGGACTCAGTCTTGACTGGCTGCAGAAGTTGCTGGCGCTGGAGTAAATATCGACGTGATCGTGATCTGCGTTTCGCGACTGCAGGCAGTACGATGGCGATTGGCCAAAATTGCCCGCTGATTGGCTTGCTGCTCGTGGGATAACAGGCTATACTTAGAGCAAAATGCACGTTGTGCTGGCTTGTCCGGCGGCAAGAGCTTTGATTTGGTTGATCTGGTTGGCGACCGTTTGACACAACGATATCGATGAATCCTTCGCAATTATTGGGCTGCCGTGGGGCTGACCGGCGTATAATGCTGTATCTGGAGTCGGGCGTCTGTGGCTTCCTCAGACCTGAGTGGATAACGATCCTTCAGAGAATGGATGTGATTGCGGGGGCCGTGTGTGCTTATTCGTCCCTTCGGGATGGTTCCTGGTACCGGATTGCGAATGTCGAACCTAATGTCGGTCAGATGAGGGCCAATGTATAGGCCGTGTGGTCGTCAGAACCGGATTTGGATCGAGGTGTAAGGCTGTAAGAAGTTGGTTGGGGATGATCCGAATGCTGGGGAGTGAGTCTTATATTTATCTCTCCACGGGCTTTCCACGTTCTTAAGTATGCGACTTGGTGTCCATCGGCTCTTCGAGGTCTGCTGTTTCAATTCCCATCTTTGTCCCAGGCCGTAGGAATACGCTTGCGTTTCTCTTCAGCTATTCTCTTCAATATCGAACCATTACTGTCGAGCATGTATAATCCTAAATATGGCTATCAAACTTTTGGGCTTTCCGCGCGCTTCAGTTCCGTAACAAGGGTGGGTAGGAGACGCCAGCCACCTTGGGTTGATCGCCAACGTTGAGAAAGTGGCTCTGAAGAGCAATCTGAGTGGCTATCATCCCATCTTCTATTTACTCCATACGACAATGCTGCGATCTCCATACAAAGCACACTCAAGACAGCAGCGCGCGGTTCAAAGGTGATCCCACGCTGCAGACTACTGCTATCGAATAAGAGGCTGTTGCGCTAGGGCTTCTTGACGACCTATCTTGAGGCCGTCCTTTCCTCGTCCGGTGACCGTTATCGTTCCTCTCACATTCCTATATCAGGTGCCTGTCGATATCCCGCGAGTTCCTACTTTTGACTGCAGTGATCCCCACAGTATCATCTGCGTGCCCCGTCAATCCTGTTGATCCTCTGGACTACGCGACCTTTCGATGGCTACAAGGATGTATTAAACTTAATCGGGGCCCGTAGAGGTGGCCGGCGTCAATCTAAGTGATCTCACGTCTTCTTGTTGCAGACCTTATGACTGGCAACTTCTGTACAGCTATAGAAAAGACAAAGATAGATCATGGTTGTCTAAAGTTTAACTAGAAAAGTGAAACCTCATGTTTTGATTAAAGCGTAACGCCAAAGAAACTCTTCATGGCAAGGCCTATGAAGCCTTGAGAGAAGTTGACTTTCGACATAAGCTTATTTTCCGTCTTTTCTATCTCAAGCAAGCAGTAATAGGTGTCAGACGGGCCTTGTCCGCTTGGCCGGCAGTTGGGCGCGTAGGAGTTGAAGATACCCCATAGAAGGATGAGACCGACATGATATTGTCCGGAAATGGGGGTGGCTCGCGGAATGGAGAAGCATGCATTGGAGAAGACCCAGGCGGTGAATCATTCAATTACTCTAGCAAGGTTATCTCAACTTTCGAAGATGGGAGTGTTTTGCAAGTGGCTCAGAGCGTATCAAGCATTGAAGGATCATTTGAAAGGCTTGAATGATCATCTAACTTCCGGTCTTTCTATTTATGTGCGATCTCCTTCTACATCTTCTAACTATACAACGGCGACCATTCATGCTTTTAACATTAACGCGCCGCATCTTGGCTGGCGGTGGCAATGAGACGAATGGTTATTCGTAGATGTCAGCTTTGGTTTTAAAAAATCTTTGAGATCAGCGTATGGACTCCCATAGCATAAGAACTCGAAGAATGAGGATCGAGTCTTGAGACGATGTTTCCTGTTAATAATAGAACCAAGATTCAACTTGACCTGAATTCATGTTGTATGTTGAATGCTGAGTGTGGTTCAACTGGTTGAGTTGATTGTTTTAAAAGGATGCAGCAATGTTCGAAAGGCTTGACTTTTAACTTAACTTCTCTGCGCAAGGTGCTCAGGAGGCAGCGGTAACAACCGAAATCAGATAGAAAAGAGTCCTAGGAATGATTCTCATACCTTTTCGCTGCTGTTCAGCTCCGTAGAGATATTGTATTGAGTTATAGTTATTCAGAATCTCTAGAACATTGAAAGGGCTGACAAGTAGGTGGACAACGTCTCGAAAGTTCAGATGAAATGTTATTGGTCTACTAGGGCTGAGTAACTCAGAATTAGAGAAGACAGTACTTCTGGGTTAAGTGTAAGATCTGTGAAAGAAAACCTAGGAGAGGAAAAGAAGCAATTTCTTCGATGCTCAAAACAGTGTCAAATAACAAAAGAAAAGCCTTTAACCGAAATGCTTTCATCTAGTAATTTTGCGGGTTGTATCCCTTGTTAAACTAGTAGGTTGTATTATTATTTAGACCTCCAGCAAAATGCTTATTCAAAATCCACAATAACTGCGCATCTGCACACATTCTCGGTCAAGTGTCAATTAATATGTCTCTATTCTTCACGGCTGCTTATCTTTAAAAAGAATCAGGAAGCTTAAGTCTGCTTTTATGATTCTGAGTGGAAAAGGAGTATTGGAAGGAGCAATGATGTGTTGTTGAGTTGCTCTTGTCTCGAATGCGTTCAGTTTTTGGTTTTACTTCCGCATGAAAGGTACTTTTGGAGCCACCATGATGTATCTTACCTCCTCGCATTAAAAGCACAGCACTCTATGAGACAATTCTGGTTCATTGCAAGGTTTCGTATCTTCTTCATCCCGTCACAACTCAGTCACTCTATATACAACGTATCTATAAACCGATGTCATAAATATCAGCATGGGGGGACTCACTAGGCATAGCTCCCAATCCCGTAGTTCTCATCGCCGACCTTTTCACGAGAGAGTTGGACAGATTGCAGACATCGCAGGACAAGATATCAACGCGCCTCTGGGTCCGGAAAGGGCTTCAAGTGCTCCGCCATTGGAAGTCTCGATCAATAATCCCTGTGATATGGGAGAAGTCACCACTGATCGCCCTCAGTCTCCCGTTTCTGATAGTCAAAGCGAGATGGACCTAAAGGCCCCCAGACAAGAGATCATCGCGCTGCAAGGTCCACAAAGGCTTTTAAATCCTCTCCAAATCGACATCTTGCGTATTCCTCGTGCTGGGGCCGCAGCAGATACCTATGTACGTTGCCTTCTCTTCGAATACCTGTACGTGATAATCGGGCTCCTTGTTTTACACTCTGCAATTCTAAATCAGGCAAAAGCTGACTTCCCAACCATCAGGCAACACGACCTCGATATGCCGCAATCTGGCGTTACCATGGAGGAAATCCCACAAGCTACCCAGACTCCAGTGCATGAGGATTCCATGGTTCCACTGGGACTTCCTATGCGGGTTGGCCTCACTGGCCCGGAGATCATGCGCGTCGGTAGGTAGCAATTTCTTCAGTGTACACAGCAAAACAAAGTACATGTCAATACTAATGTGACGTTTTAGGAATCCATATAGATGTAGGAAAATACCCTCAGCAAGGTGGCATGTGGTACCTCATCAGGGCGCGTGCACAATGCTTTGACAAACAGGTCAATATAATTTACGGCATGGACGTAGATATCACATTCTCTTGCCTCGCGAATTATAAATTGAGAGGAGGTGGAGATCTGAATCGCCTCGATATATTAAGGATCTTAAGGTGGACTATCAAGAGAGACTTTACTCGTTTCGGGGAGCCACGGAGTAGAATGGATATCGAGGCAAGGAGACCATACATACCAGACTTGGGAGTTTTGGGAGTGGAGGTTTTCGACTATTGAAGAGTGGATCGGAGGCAAAATGAGAAGAGATTGGGAGGCATTGAATTATTGTGTCCATAGAGAAGGGAAACATCGTTCCAGATATTCATTTGGTGCTATAGGAAGGGCTCATGGTTGCTGCTTTGGACAGACATAAAGGACTAGGAAGATGATGCTCAGTTTTCCAGTCATTGATTCTTAATACCAGCTGCATTGTTTCCGATGGCTTATGTAAGTGTATTGAAAAGAATCTTGTAAACTTGGCTCGTATTGTTATTAGTTAAGGAGACTGTGTGTATTCCATAATCTAACACCTTAGGCTTTCCTATTCAAACTTCCAGCAGCAGTCTTGAACATCTTTCCAATTTGCCAAAAGTAAGCTCGAGTCAAAGAGAATGTTGCATCTTGAGTGGGTTAGAAACAAAATCCTAAATCCTAAAGGAATAATATAGTAATTTATAGAAAATTACATGAGATAGGCATCTAGAGGCGACCCGATTAGTTGGTGAAGATGCGACGGCAACTATAGTCTGATATAGTGTGTCCTCGAATATTTTCAAACCCCCTTTAACAGAAGAGCGAAGCGAAAAATGATAACTACTAGCCTGAGGGGTTGAATGGATACTCATCTCACCCGCAATCATGACGGATGCTATAAGAACTATGCATGACCACGCGGAATATGTAGTGTAGTACGATAATTCATAATCCCGAAGAGACATTGACTGCTATCGTGAGACAGAGCCTGGAAATAGCGAGGTAAGAGTGCGGCAATGTAAACTTTCTACATCAAACCTTCAGATCAATCTACTCTGTGACTTTCATAGCTTTGGTGAAACGTAAATCGAAATTTAGATAATGGCACGGTTCATTTAAAGTTAGCAATGGAATCTACTAGGAGCATAAGAAGGCAGTAGGAAGTTGTTTCGGCTAAGTCCTTGGACTCTATAAAGTGCAATCCAACGATCCTGAAACGGGCCTTCTTGATTTAGAGCAATTCCAAGCGATCCATGTTCGCGGCAAGCGTACCTACGCATAATATAAACTCATTACATACATAATTGTCGATCCGTTGAGCAAATCCTCTCTTCAAAAGGCAACGGAACTCCTCTCGCCGCATCAAAACTTAGATTGGTATATTAACACCTCATCCTCAGTCTTAAGGAATTAACGATTCACTTCCCAGAACACTAAGGATCTTCCCATGGCGTATACCATAACAAGAAAAAGAGAATGAAAATCCTCGAAGTGGGAACACAAGTATCTTTATCCATAATAACAGCCTTATTCCCCACTCGAAGCGTTCCTTTCGGCGTGACTGCAATCATATGGCGAACCGCATATACTACAGTTCATGCTTCTGATCACGAAGTGAACGATTGGGAAAGAGAATGTGGAGTGTTTCACTTTATGGGGATGGGTGAGGAAATATTGGAGGATACTGAGCGCGTGCTTGATGACTTTGGGGAGTATAAAGAATACGACGGGCTCAGGCGGAACAACGCTATACTATACGATCGTGAGCCCAAAGGAGTAACTTGACTGCTTGCGATAACTATCACATCTTGCATTTCTTCAACGGGCCACTTTCCTGCCGTCTCTTTCCACCTGCATAGACTCGTCTTGAAGCTGCTAGTCTGGCAAGAGGCACAGGGCATGGCGTCCTTACAGAACTGTCTATCGTGTCCACCCAAATAGGGCTAATAACGCTCTGAGATGAGGCTGGAGGCGATAGATGATAACAAGTCAAATATTGATTACTGCTCCAATAAAGTGGGATCTTTCGGCGTCAGGAGTAAGATTCGCCATCTGATAATTCGACTATTCCCGCCCAAGAACAATATAAACTTGACGCGAAGCAATCTGCCAATCTGATTGATCAAAGAGACGATCCGCATGCTGCTAGGCCAACTTGGGATTTTGCCATCCATCCCGAGGCCCAGGACTGCAGAAACTGCTATTCATTTAACCAGCACATGTAGGCATTTAGCCTGAATTGCAATATGCTCTAAGCGAACAATATCCTTGAATGGCGGGGTGAGATATGGAGAAAGCTGGGGAACAAAATGGTCTAAAATCAGCTGACTGACCAACATCTACCCCCATGGTCGGCTCGTATGTCCCGCATTTGGCAGTCACAATATAATGGCGAGAGCTCTGGCCTTGTTCAGCGGCTGAGAAGAGGTGTAATAATGACAGGTGGTGCGAGGGAAAGCAATTTGGGTCAATCACGGTCCGACCTTCCGGATCTTCTGCACAATGGCAGGCTGGCTTCGCTCATACGGAGTACATGGCGGTCCTATGGGTTCCGGATAAATTGATAGATCGACGGTTGAATGCATTCCTGAGTAATATCGTGAGGCCATTCATATAAAGTGTGTGGTATCCCTTTTGATAAAATGTTACCTCGTGCACAGCCAAGCCAAAAGACTTTTGAAGTCTTCTCAACCTAGTATCAGTATCCAGTATTGAGAGCGGATTCTTTGATTCCTTGATCATTATGGAGTGGCAACGTACGAAATCGACTTTTGAGTTGGCGGGCCAGGAGTTCCCAAGAGTGACTTGGTATAAGCAGAAGGGAATGCGAGGGTTGTATATTTGCTTGATATTTGTCGTTTTGACTTCGGCGACCAACGGATACGACGGCTCTATGATGAATGGACTCCAAAGTCTGAAGCAATGGGAAGAATGTCAGTATACCTTCCAGCTACCTAAAGAGCTATACTTATCGTAGTCATTAGTTTACCATTATCCTTCGTCTTCCATGCGCGGTCTTTTGAATGCTATTATGTCTGTGGGTTCAATCCTGGCTATTCCTATAGTGCCATACACCGCAGATATCCTAGGAAGACGTACGGGAGTAATGATTGGCTGTACTATAATGCTGCTGGGAGTCTTACTTCAGAGCATGGGTTTTACGTATGGAATGTTCGTTGGAGCTCGATTTCTCATAGGTAAGACTAAATCAACACTAGCATTCACATCTCCCTATCCTAGCCTTCCATCCAACATGAATGAACTAACGAGATACGCAGGTTTCGGAGTGGCTATTGCTCATGGTTCATCGCCGTTGTTGATTACCGAACTTGTCCATCCTCAGCATCGTGCCATATACACTACCATTTACAATACCACTTGGTATATGGGAAGTTTTGTAGCGGCTTGGTTGACATTTGGTGAGTGATTTGAGCTGAAAGAAAGAAAACAGTAACAATTTTTTGAATCCTAACACATTATGAAGGAACCAACAATATCCGGGGAAACTGGGCCTGGAGAACCCCTTCTCTCGTACAAGCGTTCCCATCTTTGCTACAGATCATCTTCATCTGGTAAGAGCTTCGCCTATAATTCATAACCATAGCAAGGATATCTTCTAATCTTATTTAGGTTTGTGCCTGAATCACCTAGATGGCTCATTTCTAAGGGCAGGAACGAGAAAGCCCTCAGGATCCTTGCAAATGTGCATGCTTGCGGCGACGAGCAAAGCGAAGTTGTCCAGCTCGAATACCACGAAATTCGTCAGACCCTTAAGCTCGAAAAGGAGTTCGAGGGCAATGCCTGGACCGAGCTTTGGAAGACGCCTGGTAACCGCCATCGTCTCGTCATTCTCATCTCCCTCGGGTTCTTTTCGCAGTGGTCAGGCAATGGCTTAGTTTCATACTATCTCTATGTAGTTCTGAATCAGATCGGCATTACAAACTCAACGACACAGCTTTTGATTAACGGCATCCTACAGATTGTCAATATGATCGTTGCCACGGGAATGTGTTTCTTTGTTGATCGACTTGGACGTCGACTGCTGTTCTTAGTATCAACCGCGGGTATGCTTGGGACCTTCATCGTTTGGACGATCTGCTCTGCCCAATTCGAAACCAGGGGGAGTAAGGCATCCGCCCACGCAGTTGTTGCTATGATCTTCATCTATTATTGCTTCTACAACATAGCATGGTCTGGTTTACTCGTTGGATATGGTATGAACTCACCACTCTCAACATTGAACAATCACTACTGACCGCGATAACTTCCAGGTGTCGAGATTTTGCCATATAACATTCGTGCCAAGGTAAGTTTTGTACATTGCTCAATATACAGATGACAGCTGACATTCATGCAGGGCATCACCGTCATGTTCTTGTCTGTTGATCTTGCGCTCTTCTTTAATCAATATGTCAACCCAATTGCGCTGAATCATATCAGATGGAAGTATTACATCGTCTATGTTGTCTGGTTGTGCTTTGAGCTTCTCGTTGTCTGGAAATATTACATCGAGACACGTAACACTCCACTCGAGGAAATCGTCAGGCATTTCGATGGAGAGGCTGCAATCCTGTAAGTTCAGAACTCCCCTTCCTTACTAGCCACTCTCCAAGTAGGAGAGCTGCTTCGCTGCAGTCCTGCACTTTGAAGCCGCGCGTTCTTCCCCCTTTGCCTTCCCCGCCTTCCCTATATATCTTTTAGATGTTGCTGCGGTCAAATGCTGATTCTCGAATGATACAGTGGTGGACAAGCAGCCACCGAAAAATCAAGGCAATTAGCTGCTGAAATCGATGACATTGGACCTGTGCATACAATTACAGACGAGAAGACCGTGGGACACTCAACCAAGCTTGTAGCCTAGAGCGTTCTAGGAGTATAGAATCTTCTCGAGATCAATTGGAAGATATGAGGTCCATAATTTTTTTAATACTTTCTGTATGTAGAAATCTGTCACCCAAATCAGATGAAATACGTATAGCTATAGAGTGATCTTCGGTGTTTCAATTTACCTCCCTCTTCAATGCTTCAGAAAAATACTAGAAGAATCAATATTCCATTCGATATCCTTAGTGAGATTCGAACTCACGGCTGTTTAATTGTCAATCTCATCATCCACAGCTATCGCGAAGACTAGGTATGAAAAAGATGTAATTTGGTGTTTCTCGCTGATATTTGTGACCGAACGACTTCATTCAACTACTTGGAATACTAGAGGGAGAAGGAAAGCCAAAAATGCTAGCAGCCTTCGGGTTTAAATATATAAATACTATAGGGATTGCTAGCGGCGGCATAACGGCGCGGCATAACTAATTATTCCTAGCGATCCAATAGATTTTCTCCATGTTCAACATCCTAATAAAGTAAATTCTAACTTTGAACATGAGCGGAACGGACATAATCCGATCCGGTCCGAAGCAGCCTGATTGTCACAATATTTTATCAGGCAGTGAAAGCCGTTGCGAATCAACCTCACCTCTCTTCACAAGACAAGAAGACCCAGGCGCAATAATCAGCATCGAGCATTTCTTCAGCAATATGGATCCCTCTAAAGTTTCGGTCTTCACGACTTACGATAAGCCAAAAGGACAAGGCGGCGCAACTTTCGCGACGTTTATGATCATTGGCCGTAAGCTCCCCCTCCTATCACATCAATGTACCATCTCCTAACTATTCTATAGCCGTGTGCTTCTTTCTCGGCATACTCTTCTCCTCCTTTCCATACGACTTTCCTCTGCTGTGGACGTCTGATGTGACTCCCGATGCCTACTATGATCTGTTGGAGACACATCTCAAATTCCTCCATGCCTCCCCTCCTGTCATTCCACGAATCCTGCACATTGCCATCTCCGTTGGCTTCATGGGCTTCTTTATCAAGCTTTTCAAGCCATCGGAATCCAATCTCCTATTTGACGGCTCATCATTAGTTTTATATGTTGTGGGAGTAGTTGTCTATCTCGCCAACATTGTCAAGGGACTTAGGATCGTCACTCTGGGTCTCTATGGAGAGGCTGGCGCGGCTCCAGGCGAACAGGGTATTAGCAGAGAAGACAGTTTGAAAGTCTTGGCTGCTAGTAATACGATTCTGGCTTTAGTGTTAGTTGGTGTATTGGTGTTGCAAGCCGGGCAATGGTACGCAGACCGCATAGAACAGGATGAATTGAAGAAATTTGAGGAGCAGAAAGAGGCGAGAGAGAACAAGGGTACGGCCCATGCCTCGAGGTCGCAATCGAAGAAGAAGCAATAGGTTCATATTTTCAGGGAATGGAATGACTATGATGTATTTAATAATAATCTGTTGGGTTATTAGCGTTCGTCGAGAAGTTATATGACTTTAGGCAGTTTACATCATGTAAAGATTCCCGCAGTTTTCTTGTTTCTATATGTACGGAAATTAATCTCTTCATTTGGAACTGCTTCTTAAGCCATTCAAGATATTCTCGGTGCACTCCCCCAGCTTTCCATCCTTTGTCTGACTTTCACATTCATCACCGGATTCCTTAAAATCTAGTATTGCAATTTCTCCGTAGGTTCAGAATACCCACGAACAGTGTTCCGTAGAATTTCAACTATAGGCGCTGGTCTTGCCGGCCTAACCCTCTCCCAATCCCTCGAAAGCCACTCTATCTCCTTCATCCTATACAACAAAACCCCCTCTCCATAATTACGGCATCACGCTCCATTCATTAACCACCCTCCTAATATCCCACCCCAAGACTTGCATCAAAAAACATGTATCGATCCTAAAGACAACCAATAAGCATGGATCCAGAGCCCAGTGCGGAAAACTCCCCAGGACTTCTACGATCCGATTTGTCAGAATCTGAGATTAAATGGTCTCACGAAGCTAAAGAGACCCTCATGGTTGGAATTGATAAGACTATTGTGTGGATAGATGAGAATCTCCAACCGTTAGAAATAGTAGGTTGGTGGGAGTGCATTCTCCTCTTCATTTACATATTACAAAACGTTCTTCCATTCGTAGTGTTTAGAGGAACAAGACATATTTCGAAAGAAGAGGTGTTAGAATGGGTATTCTAAGTATTTTGGGAGGAGAGACGGTTATAGAGAAATACAGATTTCCAAATTCAGGTTAATGGGTATGAGGAGGGAGTGCAAGTTTAGTATATTTATTCGAGACTGGCATATCAAGGGAAAGAAGATCCTCTTCATCATTCGCATCGACGTCCTAACTAGACTTCATCTCTAACCTCTGGCTTCCTTCAGGAAACTGAGGAAGTCACGAATTTGATGAAGTTAGAAAGTCCGTTCGGAGAGACCTTTGAGGTAGAGAAGATGAAAGAAGAAAGGATTTTACATTGATTGATGAGGAGTTCGTGTGAAGATTAATTGAGGCTTTTAGATTTTGTGGATTGAGTATGCGGCCCATACGATGCCTATTATGGGAAGTAAGGGAGCCCGGTGGGTGATTGATGATGGAGGGTATTGGGAGGGCTAGTACAGAGAGAAGAGTGAGGGCATTGGGAATTGGGGGGGGGGTTGTTCGTATGGGCTCGGATCAGGGGGGGTATTCTCTTTGACGGATAGTAAAGTTACTATTTCGTTGAAGAGCAGCAATAGAGGTTTTATGATCCTCGGGGTGAGCGGTGTGATCTGAGAATGGTGGCTCAATGGATTCTATTCAGTACTCTACCTTCATACCTATCACCCCTTACCGCCTCGAAATATTTCCAACAAACCTAATGTTTTCTCTCGAGATGAGGGTGAGGGATATCCAACATTTATTCCCACGCCAGGGGTAATCACTAGTATTCTATTCATACCTTTTCTCTCCCTCCTCTCCCTAACCAATAATCGAAGGCATCTCCGTCTCGTATATCTACACATTCCCTTCAAATATCATGCCTTCGTTCCTCTAACATATTGCATTTCTTTGTGACATATTTTTGTCTTTTTCTTGCTTTCATTTCTCTTGTTTCATTCTCATATAAGAGATCAGGGTTTTTCCTTCCCTTCCTTCCTTCAATATCTATCTCATTCTCTTCTCTTCTCTTCTCTTCTCCTATCCCTTTCTAATCTCGCCGTCGTTGTTTTTATCTCACATTCATCTCCCTCACTGAACCTCTAGATTTTATCACGAAACCATCAAAATATCATCTCCGCAAAAATGAAGATCCTCCTCTCTCTTTTCCTCTTCAGCACTTCCATCCTAGCAGAAATAGCCACTTCCCACTCGCCAATAAATAACCTCATGAACATAAAGCGAAGCTATCTTTCTTGTCAAGAGACATATGGTGCTGGATCAATCACATGTGGAAATAGTACGAGTTATTATTGTTATGATCCTAGTATTGGAGAAGTATGTTTTCTGATCCTAACACAGAATGGAAATAGAAATAGAAGCGGGAGAAGAGATACTGACTGATTATGGAATAAACAGGCTTGTTGTCCATTAGATGACGGCTACTGTAAAGCAGGAGATTTCTGTGCCCCTGTTGCTGGGTATTGCTGTCATGACGTTCGTCCTCTCTCCTGATCTCCTACATTCCCTCTCCTCTTCCACAGTACTAATACCTTCTAGGGCGAAGAAGACATCACCTGCGCTACTCGCCTCTCCTTCTCCCTCCCACCCCCAACATCCACATCCACACCCCTCAACAACCCTTCCTCGCCCTCCTCCCCATCAACAGACAACCCCAGCTCATTCATAACCGACAACCCACCAACACCCTCTCTCGTCTTTCCTTTAAACAATAACGCTTTCCCATCTGCCGCTGCTTCATCAAGCTATCCTCACTTTAGTAGTGCTGCTCCGTCTTCTGTTTCACCACCTTCTCATTTTCTAGATTCTTCTACGATGGTAGGGACAGGGAAAGAAACTGTCACAGGAGTGTCTATTGTGGTGGCTAGTGGGTCAGCAACGCCGGTGGTGGTGTTGGGAGAAGGAGGGGGGGAAAGTAGAAGTGTGACGGGGACGAGTTCTGCAACGAGGGCGTCGTATACGGGTGCTGCGGTAAGGAATGGTAAAGGACGAGTTGGGTTGTTGCTGGTGGGAGGGGCTTTGGTGGGTGGGTGGTTGTAGTGAAGACGTGGGGGTGAAAGGGAGGAGACGGGAAAGAGGTAATAGATAGAGAAGGGAATATATGCATGCGTCTATAGTTACTTAGTGTGATAGATAGGAAAGAAGGGAGAGAAGAAAACGCAATCTCAATTTTTAACCAAGTTATATCTTCATTAATCATAAATAAAACTTTTAAGTAGGTATATTAAACAAAACAAGACCAAAAAGGAGAAGATCTAAGAGTCAAGACAGAGAAAGATCGCAATTCTAGCCGTTCGCATTTCGAACTTGGCATCGCTAGGGGTCCCAACACGCTCTTAATTCCGAAGAAACCTACCCTCACTTCTGAATAAATTTATAGAAAGCACACCATGTTGAATCGAGTGAGTATTCTTTCGGCTTTTCCTTCAATATTATTACTAACTAATATTTTACTTTCCAACGTAGAACTCCAAAATGACAGCTGATCCTCCTAAAAAAAAAAAAAAAAAAGCATACCGAGATGGCTAGACATGGAAGAAAGCACTTTGATCAGACTAAGGGATGTTGAGCATCGGTCATTTTGAACGCATCCAAAAAAAAAGGAGGCTTAGAGGCCGCACCAAATATTCTTGCGGAAAGTACAATCAAGAAAAAGTCCTCGATTAACATCTCAGCTAGCTCAGCATCTGTGGCTCAAACAATACCATTCCTACTTGTAGCTGTACTTGCAACAATCGTGTGAAGCTCTTTGGAAGACGAATATTTTAAAGTTGCCAACCGAGCTTGGAAGCTCTCCAGCTTCACTTAATTGGTGTATATAATAAATGCCGAAGACTGCAAGCTAGCATTAGTACCCACTTCTCATGTTGAGAACTCTTCTCTAGCTTTGCTCGCTTAGCTATAGTTCGTCCCCTTTTAAAAAAGTATTCACTTGAGCTGGAAATTGGGAACGCACCCTATACGTGGGATTTCTAAAAAAGAAACTCACCAAAAGAATAAAGACACTTATCAAACACATTCCCCCATGATATGAAAAAGGTGGAATTTTTATTCAGTGTCCGTAGCTAAAGAACGGAGGGTATTAAATGAAGTAATATAATAAAAATCAACCAAACACCACGCTCGAAACAAAACAAAACTCCTCCTGCTATGCCATCTATGTCTTATCCAATTTCTCTCAGCTCACAATTTCTATTTTCCCCCCATTGGACTATGATTTCTTGATGTACCAGCATATCCCGAACCACTATCTTTGTACACAAAAGCTGTTGATCTGTTAGTTTTATCTCTCAAACAGGTTCCAAAAGAGGGGAAACTAACGTTGACCCTTCTGTAAACCAGCCAAGCCACTCCTCTCCATCATATCACTAAAAGTAGTCTGATGACTCTCTCTCCCTCTTTCCCTCATCCCCTCATTCGTGGTATCATCAACCTCCCTCTCCCTCAACGCGCTCGCCGTAACCCCATCCGCAAAAATACTGATATCCTCATAACTCGGTTCTCTCTGCAGTACCGGCGTCACTGGTCTCGGACCCCTTTGCTGCATCAGAATAGTTGTTGCTACCGGATGCTGAACTTGTGTCGGACTTGACTTCCACATGTTGCCTGATATAGCACTATTTAATGGCGAAGTAGATGATTTGTGGAATAGAGAGCGAACACGAGAGATTGTACCGGGACTTTTGGTAGAGGAAGGCGTAATGGGTACTTTTCGAAGGAAATCAGTGCGCGTGTGCGAGGTAGCGACTGGGTCGGAAATGTTTCCGAAGGAGGATCCGCTCTTTCGACGAACAGCTTTGCGGCGGTGAGCCCCTAAAAGGCATATGCTTGCGACTGAAAGAAGGATTCCTACTAGGAGGCCAGGGAAGAACCCCGCTATTACGGCGACGGCGGGGAACTTGTTGCAAGAGGTTGAGAATGCGACTCCGTTAGTGGGTGTTCTTGTCGCGATACTGTTTGTGCTTGTAGAGGTAGTCTTGCTAGTCGAGGATGGTATTGTTGAAGAGCTGGAAACCGCTGTCGTCGCGCCGGGAATGGAATCCACTTGATCAGCGTTTTGGACGCAGTTTCCATCCACGCAGCTATACCCGAAAGGACAGCAGCCTGTCCCACATGTCGACAATGGAACCGTGAGGGCTGTCGTCTTTAATGTATTATCTGGGTGTAAAGCTACGTTCTGGAGGGAAATGTCGCATTGAATAGGCTGGACTGTCCCACAGTTCGCTCCGTTCGGACAGCATAACAGAGTTGTGTTCGCAGCTAAAGCTATGCAGGTTGAAGTTGTCGGACAGCAGAAATTCGCTGGTAAGCCAGCGTCTGAGCATTGAGCATACGCTGGGTCTGAACATGTTGCTCGTTCCAAGAGAGGGGTGTATGACGATCGTGCGTACGAGGTGCTCGAGAGACAGACGGCTGCGAGCAGCGACTGTCTCGGTATCGTCCAAAAGCGTCCCATCATCCCTCTGAGTCTTTTATCTGATAATCTTCCCAAGATGTATTGTTGTCGACGTAATACCTTTAGATAGTCCTTATACAGCCCGCTATACCAAGCTCTCGATGAAAAAAACGTAGTTTGATTTAGAATAATCAAGAAGTCGTAAACTATGAGTCTGTAGATGAAGAGAATAGAATAGACAGTAACTGACAGAAAAAGGAGTCCTTGTACTTGACAGGCCAGACAAAGAGAAAACGTTTCTTCGAGGAGAACAAGAAAAGTCGGGTCGAGATCGATCCAAAACGGTACCTACGTTGATAATGTGTCCTTTATCCCTACCTCTGGATGGATCTCAAAAGAGATCTTCATCATAGGGCTCGCACATCACAGGGAAACATTTTCGGAATGATGTCGAGCCCGGCCAGCGCGTCGACCGTGTTTCTTCGAATAGACTCCCGGATGTTTCTTCACTGAACTATAAGGCCTTGTAGCAAGGGTTGCAGCGCTTAGAGGAGCCTGAGTAAGGACTGGAGGTTGTGCAGTGTCTTGTACAGCATAGATTAGACGAGGCAGTGCAGTTTCTTCGTGGTGGTGACTCTCCGAATCAAGAGGCTGTGAAGCGCTGAGGGTGAGAGTAGAGGTTCTTTGATGGTTGATTGGGTGAGAAGAGAGAATGAGAGGGAGGCACAACGCGCGCCGCATTTAGATGCGAGAAAACCAATAAATCAGAGACGACATAAGATGATTCGATGATTCTGTTAGCCCACCTGAGTAGTCATGAACAATCATCATAAGTGACTTGGGGTAAACACGACGATGGGAGGAGGTGAGGTGGAAGTGGAAGTGGAAGTGAAGTGGAAGTGGTCTGAGTGGCTGCGATGAATTCTTACTAAAAGGGTAACCGACCGGAACAGCGGCGGTCACCGAAAATATCTTCCCGAAACACCGACATCGACTCATCATGACTGACGACACGCTACTTCAACGAAAACGAAAACAAAAACGCATCGCAACTTATCGAACGACAAGAACTGAGATCGGCGGTTGTGGCCGTCAAACAGTCCGGTTTCTAGCGATAGACGTGCAACAAAAGCTCTTTTACCTTATCTATCTGCGTATCAGGGACTCTTGAAGAGGAAGATCATGTGGAAATCGCATGTTGGTTATGCCAGTTGGGTTTATATCCTCATCAAAGGGTCTTCAGGCTATGCCAATTAGGGTCTGCTTACCAACATCTGCATCCCTGAGGAGTCATGGAGGCAATGATGGAAAAGCCTGATGTGCTATTTTTAACTGTTCTTTTTATTCGTCTCAACTATTATCTACACACAACGTGTGGTGCCTAGGCAAGCCAAAACCCCGGGAGGAGCAAAGTTGCTCAACCCCCAATACCCACCCAGCCTTCCCTCGGGTATGCCCCCGATTCCCTAGAATGAACCTGTCCTGTTTATGGCCCGACCGACCGTATTTTACACATCATGGAACGTATTCCAGAAGGGATGTAGTTGGCGCTGCTGAACCAAAACTCCCATATCCCCATCCCTTAAACGCCTTTCTCACGGGGTATGCCGTTTCCCAAAAAAAACCCCCCCAAAAAACATCGTAAATGAAACCTCTTTATCCCTTTTGAATGAATGATTATGGGTATTAGAAGGAGACCATTTCCCCTTGCCGTTTCCCTACCGTTGCTTCATGTTGAACTGTCGTCAATTTCTCCGTAACCCATTAATCTCGATACAGCCATGATGACTTGAATCGGCGTCTCGCATCAGCCTCGTCCCATTCCTTGATCTCAATCTGGATCATGTTGTGGATGCTCGGCCTCCGCGGTGGAGTGACCACGACAAATGAATGTCGCTGCACTGCAGTATGAAGTTTTCTTGGTCGTCAAAACCAGTTCGAAGACTTTCAAGCCAGGAAATCTAGATCAACAAGAAGTCCCAGCCCTTCATCTGCATAACGTCTCTCCAGGAAACGTAGTGTGCTTCCCCGCCACCAGGGCTGTGACGCCCATCAACATGTGACCAAACCTCGTTAAGGAGACAAGCAACTCGCCCAAAACTTCCTTGATCTGCGAGGTCTTGAAGTCCAGCAACTCGCTCGGCAAAATGATGTCGGAATGGAGAGACGGATGTGCTGACTGATCCACCAATGAGGTAAACCCATACAAGACTGCGATCGAATCCAGTAACTCCCGCAGGAATAAATTCAAGCACTTGTGTAAGCTTCGTGACAAGCCCAACGCAACTATCTTGACTTGGTGTAAAACCCGGAACGAGACTGCAAAGGTAAATGCGAGCAGCAAGACGGAAAGCGGCTGTCATATTCTTGCTAAGTTGCTTTGGACTCAAAATTCCATGGGTATTGTAAGGGATTTTTGGTCCGGTTTCTCCAATTTCCGTTAGGCCAATTTGGTCGCCAAGAGCGTGCACGTGATGGCAAAGTTGAATGTCATCCATGCCATCTCTCTTGAGTGCGTCCAAGCATGCAATCTCAGAAATGAGGTACATAACACGATCTTCACAGCCCATGAGTTCGCGAAGTCCAAGGGAAGAGTTTGTAGTTGACAAGTGCTTTTCCCTGTAAGTATGCGCGAAGGTTGGAGCACGCCCTTGAATGGTAGAGCCAAGAATGTCAATCCATGCTGTTAGCGTCATGTTGAAAGACATTAGATCTTGTGATTCCGCAACTATCCTTGGTAACTCGAGTTTTTGAACAAGCGAAATCGCTGCTTGGAAATGTTGATGCCATGGGATATCTGGAAGGGTGTCGTCAAATCGGCCTACAGAGCATTGGAAGAAGATCATGCCGAGAGTCGCTTCGAGGATTTCGGCGTGGTCTGTGTCGCGATTGAGAGCTTCGCAAAGCTCCGAAATTGTTGCGTAACGATGACGCATAATGTCATTGTCGATTTGGTCCCCTTGAATGTTCATTGTAGCTTTGAAGTGCTGAGCAGAAATGCTTAGACAGCAGTGCAAGTAGCATTTGTTGGTCGAGAGCGCTGGGAGGATGTAATCCGTTCGAGCAGAACCATGTTGATTTGCTTCAAGAATTGGAAAGACTGTTGGCAGAACATCCGAGACGAAATGATCAAGAAGTCTTTGATCGCCCTCGTCAAGTTCAATAGCAACTTGTCGAGATGATTGAGGTGGTCCATGCGAGAAATCGAAAATATTCATATTTAAAGTCTCCTCCGTCATTGATCCATTCCGATCATGGTATGCTGTTTCCCAGTCACTGCCAATTGGAAAGGAGGGTAGCATCGATTCAGGAGGTGGTGGTGGGTGGAAAGTGCTGAAGGTTGATATCGTCGATTCCCGACGGGTTGGAATATCGTTGACAAACATCTGTCGCTCAGTCTTCACATCGACCTCGTAAGGGGAATATTCGGGGTACATTGTCGCATATTGGGAATGTGATGAGTGCATTTGCGCATTATATGCGGTATAATCTGCCATGTTAGGCGCATTGAAATCAAAAAGAGATAATTGGGAATCGATCGACCCAGATCGTGTGCGGTCTAAGGAATCTGAAAAGGTAGCAGATGTTGGTAATGAGTGTGAGAGACTTGGAGGTGTCTCTATCGTTGACATAACTTGGTGGCTTTGTGATTGCGCTGGTGCTGTGGTCTTCTCTGAGAGCTTCTTCTTTTTGATAATGAGCTTGATATTTTCCTTTTGCGTCCGACGCTGATCATTGTTGCTCCACCACATTGGTCTCTTGTATTCGCATCGAAGTCCTAGATGTTTGCAAGCCGTGCAAGATGTTGCAGCTTCATCGCATTTCTTTCTTCGGAGGCGACAAGTATAACACCCTGAAAAAGGCCCTTGATTAGTAATTACTCAAGGCGACGAGAGCGTGGGAGGAGAGGTATCTCAAGAATTACCTGTTCTGCTCCGTCTATCTGATGGGGAAGTTAGCTTTTGCTTAGTTTCAGTGTGAAAGAAGGATCTCGGTTATACGCACGCATTTGTTGCATCTTCCCTTTGGAAGATGAATTGGCCTTTGGACTCTTTCCCTTTGCTTGAGGAGCTGCCATGGTGACGTCTGGTTTTGCCATTGCTTGTAGATGAGCGCTGGGGGATTGTGTTGATTTTATTCTTGGAGAATAGTGGGGGGGGAGGAGCAAAGCGGATCCGAAATAATGCTTGTATGAGACTAGGGTGTTCAGAGAAGCGAGGAAATATTAATGAGTGTAAAGCAAGACCAGCTTGGCTTTGAGTGAAGAATGATCTGGAAGAGAAGGAGGAGGATAAGAGAACTGTTGTGAAAATCTACACTCGTAGCCGCATCTGATGTTTTGTTGGAGCGGTTGGGAGCTATATATGAAGGTATCTTCAAGATGCAGATTCCGCCAAATATTGAGATGATCTATTTCGGGATATCGAATGGGGGTGGTACCATTTCCTTTCTGGTCTTAGATTCCTCATGAACATATGCACACGTGCGGGACAGCCAATGGCTTGCCCTATGAAGGCCGAATTTAGGACTATCGGGTATGTATAAGCAGGGTCTGCGGCCATCTGCCTGCAGCAACACTAGTCAGAAGCCAAAGAAAGATGTCCAACTAGGACAGGGTCTTGCAGGAAGGTGGGTGGTTTTTTTCCTTGTTCGGATAGCGCAGCCTGTCAAACCCCTAGGCTGTTCGCTCGACGAGTAGGAAAGTGGGAATGGGGAGGGGAAAGCCGTCAGCGTTAAGCCGTAGCTATTTTCGCCGTAGCCATTGTTAAAATCCATGTAGGATTGAGCACACCCACCCAACCGCCTCCCGCCCCCTTGATGGATGGTGACCTTTCAGTAATTGGTGGGAGCTGAGGAAGGCCTGCTTCTCATTCCCTACTCCTGAAATGAATAAAAATGGAGACAGGGATTGGCGTCGTATCTCACGATCGACAGCCGTTGCTCACTTCTGGCCAGGGTTCAAGGTCAAGGATCCAGGGCTCGCTCACGTCGATAACCTTTGCGATTAGAGCCGACGTTGGTCTATGCTTCCAATATGCAGGACACTGCAGGCCTCGATAGCTACCCACACCGGATAAGTGATTGCTGAATCGCAGTTCCAGAGCTAGGGTCTCTTCCTGATCGCAATCCAAACGGCATTTCTAGCAGACCACCATAGTTAGGATCAATGTTCTATCGCTCAATAATGTGTGTTTGCGTCTTGGCTGAGCTGAGAATGAAATTGCGCTGCCCACACATGACCCTCGGAATCAGGACTCGGATTGGTAGCACGGAAATGTCTGGCCTCGAAAATGACTGCAGCGGTGAGCGCGACAGTCCGCATGTACCAGTAGAGACACCAACTGCCCAGAAAGCCATGTCCAAAGCAATATCCCGAACCATATGCAACATCGAATGGAGTTGCGCCAAAGTTGCGGTCAGATTAGATTAATTTTGGTGGAGAAGCGAGTCGGAGTTCCTCAATGGCACATGGGCAGTGGACTTCGTCTTGGTCTCTTTGGGAAAGTTCAAGCTCTGACAGTTGGTTGGTCGGTAAGTCGACGGGGGTTTGTTGAAAATGGGTGGAAGGGGTGGTGGAAGGGGTAGAAGGAGATCTTTCGCTCGAGAGAGGCTAACTAAGTACTTACTTAGAAAAGCTAAGCGACCGCCAAGCCACCCCGCCCCGCCCCCTAACTGACTGACTGCAGCTGCTACATGTCGTAGCTAATAACCCCCAATTTGCTAAGATGTATAAATCATGTACATTATTCGAAATCAAATTGTTCACCATGCCCTCGATTGAATGTTTCCTCATTCAGCCTTGCTCCTTGACTCCGAATCTCCGTTATAGCCGACCCCGTAAATGCTACTTAATTGTGTCCCAGTAAGGCCTAAACGGATGAATGATGCAGCGTGATATCGATGCTTAAACGAATGAATTTGCTTGCACCCCAGTCGCATGAGGAAGTATCCGCAGTTAGGTAGAAGAACTAAAGAAAATGTGAGTGAACGGACGAGGATTCGAGGGGAAGACTGCGGGGTGTGGACATGGACCCCTTCACCTCCTCTTTCATCCTAGTACATATCCCGGTCCTATCTCCTGCATCTTCTCCAATCAGCCGGCAAGGTTAAGCGCTTTTGTCCATAATTAGCTACAATTTGGTTATTTTCGTTCCCCTTTTGTTGAATTAAGGGCCATTCCGGATAGCGCGCAGTCATGTTTTTCCACGCCCACGTGTGGCTGGTGACAGTAGGTCACAACTTATGCATATTTCCTTCCGTAAGGCCTTACCAAAGTCTATGTCATCCATTACCTTGAACATCGACGCAATATAATCGTTCATAATGCTCAATGCCAACCCGAACGCTTTTCTTCAAGCCTACCAAGCAGGATGACTCGCCTTTCATCCTTGCAACATTCCCATCCTACTCAGAGGCTTAGAGTCTGAGCCTCTAAGCTCTATCAAGTATCATCCAGGTCTTGCGGGCCACTTCTATCTGATAGCAGAAAAGGGGCTCGGCTTGATGTGCATCATGGGAATCATTGAAGATCCTCTTTAGACGGCCAAGTTGACAAAGCCATCAATTTTCTTATCTGGAAAGAAGGTGATATGAGACAAAAGCGCACGCGAAGATGCAAGAGGCTATCTGGTTTGAGCATTTTCTCGCAAAGGTTGTTGCATATCCGAGATTCTAGGTTCAGTCCATGTCTCTCCTATTTTCCTTCATCTCTCTTTCTCAACCAGTCAACACTTATCCTTCGGTCCGCCCTCTGTCGCACAAAGAAGCCCATTTCAGAGACCCGCATGAGATGTCGGTCACTGGACTTGGAATGCATGAAGCAATTGGCTAAAGATATTCCCAAGACACGGAGAACATGTTTCCATGTTATTGTCTGCGTCAAGGTCGTACTACCTAAGATGAGCTCTCACCATACCCAATAACTGTATCCTTCCAAACAAGAAATACACAATCATGTGGATGAAATTCGGAATTAATTTTGTCCATACACCACAGTAGCTTGCGAGATCAACAAACGTCGTGCCGTTTAGCCAGCGCAATTGCTCAATGCTTACCGAGGGCAGATGACAATCTAAGACTTTCGTAATTAATTCATTCAATCCTTTGTTGTTGCGTTGGTGTTTTACAAGGGTTACAAGGGATCGCCCTAGAAATTCTGGGTTGGTTTGTTTCTGGAGCGAGCTCTCATGCCACATTCTACCTCGAGCCAACAATGGGGGCGGAATCTTCGATAGTTTGGAGTCCAGATTCGTCTAGAAGCACATTATGGCAGAATTAGCTTCACTTCATGCTTTTATTATCTTAACAAAATTATTATGTTATTGCCGCAAGTATAATACGGTCGATAGAGCTACGTAATACATTTCATATAAATATTATAAACGTCGCAGAAACAGTCAGTTATATACTCAGATTCTACTGTATATACTTTGCTGTTTCGAGTTGAAGGCGGTAAGCGTATAATCATCCTATAATTTAGTTGTCATTCAAAAGTGGCAAAAAGATAAGTGGTCCAGGGGATATAGTGTAAAGTGCGGGAGAGAACGAGCTTGTCTCTCCCCCATCTTTCTTCACATGACCCCTCTATATCCAACACACTAACAATACTTTACCTTACGGAGGGACACCTATCATTGGACGCCCCGCAAAGTACTCCTGGAGTGCAAACTAACAAGAATCGACTCAAAGTTATACAGTCCTAACTATAGCCTTTAGTTGTTGGACTCGATCATCCGCAGTAAAGACGTGAAGTATACTCCCGACGCTCTCAGCGGATCAACACGCACGCCATTAAGCGGCCGTTTTATCAGTGCGACTGTGATCGGGGGGCTTAAGGGAACAAATGCGTCTGAGTAAACAATTGACAATTGGCCTTGTGTAAGTAATCGTGGGTAATTCCGGATGAAGTCGTCAGCCAATGGCAGAGGCACCTCCCTAAACGGGCTCTCGGCGCTTAAATTGTCGTTAATATGCTTGTCTTCGGAAGGGAATATTCTGATGAATTCCGTGATTGGCTCGCTTCCCGGAAATATCTGCACTCCGCAACACATCAAGCTGACCACAGCCATACTGAAGATAGCAGTCAGTGCCAGTCACAATTATTCATGCACAACTGCTCCTTCTTAGCCCGCAGTCAAGTCGATTGGTGCTTGAGCAGTACAGTATGGGATAAATTGCAATACATATACTCTCTTAACCGCCGCCGCCTGTCAACAACCGCTTTCTTTCCTTCTTGCTGCACCGACGTGACCGCTGGGCTGACCATTTCGTTTCTCTGTTTGCTGCGTCTTGACGTCTCATCATCATTGTGCATGCTTTGTGTCGGTACTTAGAAATTATCCGGCAACGGCAGACCTCCGCCAGCATTCCCTTTTAAGTGATACCCACCCTAACACATATAATATATACAATATGGTTAGTTCGATTCTCTTCGCTATTCTTAATACTTGATATATATACTGATCGATGTCGTACAATAAGGCTTCAACTCCATTGGCAATCGACCCTAGAGTGGAGACGTTCCAGCAGGGTCATGCTCCCACAGGAAGGGATTCATTCTTCAGGAGGAAGCAAAGGCAATCTCGGCCAATATCTAGTGCTACACAATTCGATGGACTCGACACCGAGTTCGAGGATGACAATAGTGACATAGAATATGATATGGAGACTCCTTCCCCTCGCATAAGTCTGAATTCAGTGGGTCAGACAAGCCAAACCACATTGTCTTCCTTCGAGGAAGTGAGAACGCCAAGTTCGGGGTCCAATGAATTCCGAGGATTTGATTTTAATATACAACCCGCGACCAAGGCCGTCGAAGGCCCAAGAGGGCCGCATCTCTTCCGAGCGTCGGTAGATTCGTCACTCAGCCTCTTAGATGACCCTCCCTTCGTCTTAGAGATGTCGCCCTTGGCGACAACGCCTCTGAAATCATTCAACCCACGGCCTCGAGATTCCTTAACCTTAAAGACGACCAGTCCTCCAAACCCCCACCGCCATTTAAGCTCTTTAACAGCCGCTGTAGGTGATCTAAATTTGAATGAGATTGCTTTCTGGTCGCCGCGACAAGTGGCTAGGTGGATGGAAGATGCTGGCTTCGAACCATCAATCGTCGAGAAATTCGAGGAGAATGATATCTCTGGAGCCATCCTGATCACCCTCAAATTCGAGGATCTTCGAGAATTCCTCCCGTCTTTTGGACAGCGAACCCGAGTTTGGGATGAGATTCACGTTCTCCGAGGAAGTGAGCCCGGAACGCCAAAACTAGCGGTAATAACACCAATTGAAGAGTCGTCGCCTTATGTAGAGGTCAGAAAGGAGCCAACAAGGCGGGGTAGGAACTTGGACTGCAATTCGGATGAAGACCAAGTCCAGCCAAGAAGGCGCAAACCTTCAAACAGGAGGAATCGTACACTCGATACAATCACACCGCTTGACTCCGTTTCGATTGTTGGTATTGAGCAACTTGTACCCAAACCCCACAGATGCGCTAAGGGAGAGAATTGCTCGAAATGGAGAAAACAGCAACGATTGATAGAAAGCTTCCACAAAGAACATCCAGTCAGCCCTGATGGAGGACGGATATTAATTGCAGGTGATCCGGGAAATCCTCTCACTGCAGAAGCCTCCCGCCCCTTCTCAGACACGATTCCTTCGATGGTAGCCTCTTCGGACGTACTTGGACCCGGCACAGCACCTGCTTTCCGCTCTCTGGAAGAAGCTAGTCTTCGCAATGTTGAGTCTCGAGATCCCCAAGAAAATGTCAAGCAATTTCTCAGATTTCAACATATCGACACCAATATTACTCACTCGAGTGAAGATCCTGTTACCCCGCCATACGAAATGTTTCCTCCACTTCAAGGAAGCATCTCAGGTCTTCGTGACTTACCTAGACTCTCTATACCCGCGGGCGCACGACCTGATCCAGTAG
Source organism: Chlorencoelia australis (assembly GCA_003988815.1). Lineage (NCBI taxonomy): Eukaryota > Fungi > Ascomycota > Leotiomycetes > Helotiales > Cenangiaceae > Chlorencoelia > Chlorencoelia australis. The sequence goes on along the minus strand of QYAN01000035.1, from coordinate 150,380 downwards.
CCCGCTCCGCAAGCGCTAATGCCATTGGCAATCCATTCTCGCCCTACCGCATGGAGCGCGTAGAAGCCATGTCGCCTGAGCTCCGGAACACAACATATTCCCCCTCTCTCTACCGCCTCGGTAGCCCCTTCTCAGAAATGGACGTCCCACTTACCGCTGTCCCTCTCGGACCCGTAGCACGCGATGCATCTCAATCTGTACCTCCAAATATGAACTACCGCCACCCAACCACCCCCGCCCTACACACCCAATCCCGCAACGCAGCTCGCCGCCCCTCCATCGCACCCATGCCACCACTCCATGAAAACCGACCAAGTGAACAATCCCGAGCACCAGCCAGTATCCACTCCAAACAAAGCTCCATCTCCTCTTCAATCCAAAGCGTAAATCGACCCTCTCAACCAGCACCTAGAATCCTAGACCAATGGTCCACCGACAATCTTCCCGTACCATCACCAAACGACCCTTCATACGCGGGCTGGATGAAGAAACGTAAAACGAAAATGTTGAGGCATGAGTGGCATGAACATCATTTCACCTTGAAGGGAACACGTCTCGCTATGCATAAAGATGCCAAAGCTCTTGAAACACTCGAATACATCGACGTAGACGACTACGCTATCGCATGTTCATCCTTAGCTTCCGGCTCCAAACTAAATGCTGCTTTCAAAGCTATAAATATCTCGAGGGGGAAAGAGAAAGAGAAGAGGGATGAGGATATGTTTGCGTTTCAGTTGATTCCGGCACCGATGGAGAAGGGAAGTAAATTGAAGAAGAGGGAGAGTGAGATGTGGGGTGCGAAAGAAGGGGAGGGAAATGGGACGAGCGGGAGGGAAGAAGAGGCGAAGAAAAAGACGCATCATTTTGCGGTGAGGAGTAGGAGTGATAGGATTGATTGGATGAGGGAGTTGATGTTGGCTAAGGCGTTGAAGCAGAAGAGTGAGGGGTATGAGGTTAATGTTAATGGGATTACGATTTAGATCTTTAATGCCTGACTACTAAGAAAGATACCGTTTTTTTGTTTTTTTTTTGGTTTTTGGTTTTTTTCTTAGGAGGGAGGAAGAAGGAGGAGATTGGATTTAGTTAGGTTTTTTTTAATCATGAGTAGTTTATTTGGCGGCATTTGTGGGCGTTCTTTTTTCGATGAAGCAATCAAGGCTTTGGTAACAGAAAGGGAAGGGCAGGGGAAATGGAGAGAGGAAAGGGATTTAGGTAGATATAACGGCCGAAGAACACTCCTTTATGAGATGGTCTTTTGAATATAGCAAGCAATTAAAAGTTCATAAAAGAAACTACTGCTCATAGTATGTAGATAATTGTGAGTTTAATGCAAGAATAAGATCATAGCTTAGGGAAGTGAGGAAATCATCCAATGATAATATGCTAGCAGAAGTTAATGAAGCAGAGCTTTGAGGCAGTTATGTATACTTGGCTATAGACTCCTATTCGTTTGCCCAATATATCGCAACTTACACGATATCTTTCTTTTTAAGAGCTAGTAGAAGTCAATAACCTAGAGCGATTCCAATTATCGTTAGAACAGAGTTCTAATTGTAAAAACCCAGCAGGTAAGACTACCAAGTTTATCTGAGGACAGCTAAAAACATACATAGCTAAAGTACATCACCTAGAATGCACGGGAATATCTCTGCGAGTAGCTTGATGTTAACATAGACATTTTGCTTTACTCATCCCAAATGCCGATGAAGTGAACTGTTTGTTGCAAGTATTGCTTACATCCCACTTGAAAAGAAGTTACAATGTCCTCCTAGTTGATATCATCCTTCTCATGTGACTTTCGTAGTCTCTCTTTGTCCTCGTTAGACTAGAGACGAGGATCTCTCGAGACTAGGTGCAACCTTTGTAGGATTCATGGAATTATACTGTGGTCCTGGTTTGACAGTTTTGTAGATGTACTTACATCCATTGGTGTCCAGATCTGGAAAGAAGTTGGCAACTTCTGCCCAACTCATACTATCCTCGTCACGCAAACTTGCCTAAATCCCTAAAAGAACAAGCTGAAACGCTTTTGATCCAGGAAATCTGTTTTGTACAAGTAGCTGTATTATCTTTTCTATACATCTAAGCCTCCACGGTATATTTCAGTAGAGTCCTCGTACAGTATAGTACAATCTTGCAGAGCCTGAACGCCTCCCAGTATACTACAATTCTTTGCTTTTCTCTTCTCTCTCTAAATCGCCCATTTCTCCGACCCTCTTGCTTCTGCATTGTTAGCAACCTCACTCCAATCAATGGAATACCACCAATTCTCCGCATACCCCCTCTTCCCTGGACTTCCATTTGCACCAACCCCATAATCAGGGAGATAAACATGCTCCCACATGTTGATGCAGAGGATAGGAGTCAGGTCAAGACCGCCAGCTGCCAATTGATTCGTTTTGCTGAGAAGTCCATGAGAGCCCACGGCATTTGCTGGCGCGAGGTTCTTGGCTAATCTCCTGTGTACATCGCCTACACTTCGATCCTCCGCCTCGGTATTCATGTCTACTGTCTGGGCGCGGAAATGGGCTCTAGGATAGGGCGTGCCTGCTAAGTAGGTTGTTAAGAGGGAATATTTTTGATTATTTCTACCTCTCATGAGCCAGACGAAACCGGGACCGAACATCGAGCTGGCAGTAATGATCATTTCGCGTTGGAGGGTTTCTATAGAGGAGAAAGACTCTTCGAGACCTTTTTTAAGAGTCGGGGGTATTTCTGTGGGGTTGGGAGAGAGGCATCGGAAGAAGAAGTCATTGTTGTGTGCCATTGAGGCATAATTGAAGATGGGGGCAGAATTTGGATCGTGTGCATAATTGTGAAGTATGTCTTTGGTTGTGCTTGATTCGTATTGTCCTCCTGAAGATATGTTAATGGAAATGGTTTGTTTAGAGATTATCTTTCAGAATATAGCTTCCATAAATTAATGAGGATACGCAATTGAATCATGCATTTTAGATAAAGTTCAAGCTTCACGTACCTGCTGTAAGGACGTTCAACTTCTCTATCATAAGACCTTGATATTGGTTCCACGAGAGATCGAATGCGGCGGGAGAAAGGAGTCCAGGAACGCCATCATTGAAGTTGTGACGCAGAGGAGTGATCTGGTGAAGAGAGCGGCGGAAAGATCTGAAGGATTGCCCTATTCGAGGGAGACATGGCCGTAACATTGCTGCTGTGATGAACAGGTATTCCTAAGGACTAAGAGCTTTGGAAATATATTTTCAAATGACTTTTGAATGCCTTGAATTGCAGGCGGCGATCTAATCAGGCGATTTCCGGGCGGTGGAATTGAATGCTGGCAAGCACACGACCTTACACTCGCATTTCTCCGATTAGTATTTACCCTACTTTCTCTGTGCTTATAAGGATGGTAATTCCTTATGTTCCATGGATTGTCTTTTCTTCTTTGCAGGAAAAGACATCAAAACCTCCATAGTTAAGTGAAATCGGTGGCCATGGAGGAAGATGGCCAGGAATACAACAAGGGAGTTGAAGAGTTCAGAGAACATGAATATCCAATGCTTAAAGGTAAAATATCAAACCGATTGTTTAAATTCAACTAGAGGAGACTAACTGTAGCTCGCAGATGCTGTATACCTCGATCATGCAGGCACAGCTCTATATTCGAAGTCCATGATGGAGAAGTTCACGGCGGACATGATATCGAATCTTTATGGAAACCCCCATTCCGCCTCCGGAAGCTCGCAATTATCGACTTCTCGTATTGAAAATACCCGTTTGTCAATTCTACGGTTCTTCAAAGCGGATCCGGAGGAATTTGATGTTGTGTTTGTAGCCAATGCTACAGCGGGAGTGAAGCTTGTTATGGATTCCTTTATGGGATTCGATGGAGGCTTTACTTATGGCTACCATCGGGATTCGCATACAAGCCTCGTGGGGGTACGAGAGAACGCCGTGTCAAGCCGTTGTCTTGATGACGAGGACGTTGAGAACTGGCTTACGGGCTCCGGAAGTTTCCTGAAAGACCAACAGCGCTCCGGCTCGACTCTATTCGCATATCCGGCACAGTCTAATTTGGACGGACGAAGGCTACCACTTTCCTGGCTTGAGAAAGTAAGAAATATGGCAAGCTTCACCCAACCAATTTACACGTTACTTGATGCGTCTGCTTTCGTTTCCACCTCACAATTAGATTTAAGCAATGCAAATGCTACCGCCGACTTCACGGTCCTCAGTTTTTACAAAATATTTGGGTTCCCGGATCTTGGGGCGCTAATTGTCAGAAATGATTCCGGCTCTGTTCTCAGACAACGAAAGTACTTTGGTGGAGGAACTGTTGATACTGTCGTTTGCATGAAGGAAAAGTGGCATGCTTCCAAAAGTCTGTCCTTACATGACAGTTTAGAAGATGGCTCTTTACCAATCCATAACATTATGGCTTTGGACGCCGCAATTGATGTCCACAAGCGTCTGTATGGTTCTATGAATCGTATTGCTAGACATACTATGTTTCTTGCACAAAAGCTGTATAATGGCTTAGCATCTCTAAAGCATGCAAACTCCGAGCCTGTCTGCGTGATGTACTCGCATGGTTTTGAGGGCAAAAACAATCCTCAAATACAAGGCCCAATTGTTGCTTTCAATGTGAAGAATAGCCATGGGGCGTGGATTAGCAATATTGAGTTCGAAAGATTATCTTCAATACGAGGTTTCCATATCCGAACCGGTGGATTATGCAATCCAGGTGGTGTTGCATCGTCCCTGGACTTAGAGCCTTGGGAAATCAGGGAAAATTTTTCATCTGGATTAAGGTGCGGCGGTGAGACAGATATTTACTTTGGTAAGATTACTGGAGTAATCCGGACAAGTCTTGGAGCAGTAAGCACTGTGAAGGATGTGGAATCATTCATATCATTTGTTCGGGAATTCTTCACGGAAAGGGAACTGCAACCTCTTGCCTTGGGAGATAATATCACTGCCCACGGATCTGACCTCTTTGTGGAAAGTCTCACAATATATCCAATTAAGAGCTGCGGAGGATTTGGAATACCATCAGATGCTTTTTGGGAGGTTAAGCCTGAGGGCCTCGCTTGGGATAGAGAATGGTGCCTTGTTCACTTAGGCACCGGCCAAGCACTGAATCAAAAACAATATCCTCGTATGGCTTTAATCAGACCAATAATTGATTTCCAAGCCAGAATGCTACGTATTCATTATCATGGCATCCGTCCCTCAGCCCTTCCCGAGGAGGTCTCCGTACCTCTTTCCTCCAACCCATCACTCTTCGAACCTAACAGCGGCATTAAAGCTTTATCTTCAAGAGTCTGTGGAGAGTCTATAGTAGCTCGTCAATATCTTCTGGAAGAGGTCAATCACTTCTTTTCCACTATCCTTGAAGTGGAATGTGCGCTGGCTCGATTTCCTGCAGGTGGTTCTGGCTCATCATCAAGGCATTCCAAGGCTCACATGCAGAAATATCAACGGCCTAGGATAGATTTCACAAACGGCAATGTGAAAACTTGCCTTGTTCCAGCACCAGTCAATGCACCAGATACGCCACCAGACTCTGACAGCGAGTCACAAAGAAGACCCATCCTATTATCAAATGAAAGCCCGATCCTAGCAATCAATCGCTCAAGCATCAACAAATTGAATGAAGAAATCTCCAGAACCGGTGGAAAGTTGGCCTCAGCATCTGTCTTTCGAGCAAACATTGTATTGGCATCTTCTGGTCAACAAGAACCTTATAGTGAAGACCACTGGACAAGTCTACGAGTTGGCAAAGAAGAATTTCAGATATTGGGGTCCTGTAGACGTTGTCATATGATATGTGTAGATCAGGATACGGGGGAAAAGAATCAAGAGCCTTTTGTCACTTTGGCTAAGACTCGGAAATTTGAATCGAAGGTCTTCTTCGGCTCGCATATGTGCCATATTCCTTCGAGCACGCCTGATAAAGTGCATCAGCGGCCAACAATTAGAGTTGGAGATTTAGTGTCAATAAAGTGAAAATTCCACAACTACCTTTCACAACATCAATCTTTTGAATACTTCATAGTGGCTACCAATAGAGATCCTTCAGTATACCGTCTAGCAAACCTTCCTTCTGAAGCTTCTACCAAGTGGCGAAAATAAAACCTAAACTAACTCTCAGAATAACGGAATTATGAGCCCACATCATTATTACTAAATTAGATGCAAATACTCCTTAGTCAGGACATTGACAGTTAATCACATCATTAACACCGTCAAGAGATTTTCCAGAGAAAGTAGTCTCATTATTCTCGCAAAACAATAGCTATACATGATTCAGCTTCCCTCAGCACCAGTTCACAACCATACCCTTACGTCCTCTAATTCATTTCTCAGCCCTCTACAAATGAAAATGCGTACCACAAGATGGAGCTTCAAAAAACGTCTTATTGGGGAAGCCAGGGGGATGGTGGCCCGCAAGTTTACGACTTGGAGCAAGCTTCAGCTACACAACCCAAGAGCTCAGCAGCAAAACCATTAATTCCTTGAAAATCAAGTAAGAAATCGACGGAGAATAAGCCCGGGGCACTGGCTTTGGATTCCAGGTAGGGACAAGCTGATAATGCGGCCTGGGAAATGGTATGATAATATCTATCCGCTAGTCAAATAAGGAAGACAAACTATAATCTTCCCAACACTCACGACCCCCTGGCGATTCAGATGCCAAACCCAATAACTCCAACGCATAACGCCCATGGATCGTAACCAAAATGAAATCTAGTTGTCATAAGGTACCAGGTTTCAGTAAAATTCCACAGCAGAATCAGTCATGACGAAGTAGTTCATTGTTACCTTACGCTATGATGACCATCTTAACCCATTCTACTTCGTAAAGACCCCTTGCTTGGCTCCTCCAATCCCCAAACAAGCAACCAAGCAAACCACCGAAATGACCAGGAACCACCTTCATGCCTAGACCAAGAACATCAAGAAACCAGATGACTCTCAGTTTCCTATCCTAGAGCAGATCGATAACCACTTTCCTCATACTCTTCCTAGTTAAATTCCATCTGCTCAAAAATCCTATCAAACGGACCTAGAAGAGCCAATCTCTCCGCAATAGCTAGAAAGTCATTGAAGAAATTCATTCGTTGCCCATTTGATAAATATCTAGGAGGTACTACGTTGCCCGTGTAGATCCACTTAATCCAGAAAAAACACTATCAGCAACTATTTTGATTTCTAAGAGTATTGCAAGTTTAAGGGAAGATGGGTTTCAAGTCGAGAGTTTTATATAAAGGACAACTAACCTGAACAACCATCTCAAAATCCTCCACTTTCTCATTTGGCAACTCCACAAGCCATTTATCACCATCCGACCCCTCCAGATCGTTGTAGAAGAAACTGGAATAGTAAATGAGAAGAGCACGTGGGAGACGAAATTCTTTTTTTCTGGCGCCGACGAAAATTAATGCTCGCGGGCCGTTTAATATGTCTAGTTGTTTTCTAGAGTGGATTACGTTAGATTATGGGTTGAGGGGGAGATGAGAGAGGGAAAGAGAAATGGAAAGGGGAGTGGGAGTTAAGGGAGGAGAATGGAAGGGACTTACTGGGCGAATTCGGAAGCTGGGAGACTTGATAAGAGAGGTGGTGGGATGCGTGGTGGTGGAGGAGGTTGGAAGGGTATCTTGCGAACTTTGTTGGTGGTTGGGAGGGGGGAGGAGGATGAAAGGATGGAGGGGAGAGGCATTTGTGTATTGGAAGTGGCTATGGATGATTTCTTGCCAGGATTTTTGGCGGTTGGAATGGTGGTGGATTCAGAGGATGGAAAGGTTATGTTGAGGGATGGTGGTGCTTGGGGAGTTTGGGTGACTTGGTGTTTCTTGTAGATTGTGTTGATTATTGGGTTTGGGGTTGGGGATCTGTTGAAGTCCATGTTTTTTCACGGGGATAGGTGGTGAAAGAATTATGATTAGGAAGTTATGGAAGGAAGAAGGTGTTAAATGAATATGAAGGAAGGTAGGAAATTGATAGGAAGAGTTTGTAAAAGGTTATATGGGTTGCGTCGTTGAAATCGAGGTGGATTTAATGATTGAAAGTGATAACGAGGAATCTATAAAGCAAATTCATATGTAGCTTTGCTGATGCTGCTTTCCTTTACTCAAAGACGAGAAAACTTTTTCGTGTAAGGCTCTATCTAGAGCTTTCTTCCTTCGTCTTATCAAGTGCAAAGACGAGAATGAACAATCGGTGAATAGTATGCTTACTGTCAAAAAGTTGAGTAACTTCATTGTCGCATCTTTCATGTGATATATAAATGCGAGGATCTCAACCATTGAGCTTTTCGTCTATAAAGGGGTTTCTTGTAGCCCCTCTGAGGCATATACTCGCTTGAGCCACCAGAGCTAGATCGTATAGATATCCTACTAGGCAAATTCTAAGCGAACCAAATGAGATCGCTCAAGGATTTAGTGCAGATCTGGGGGTTTAGAATTGAAACACATTCGAACTTAGACTCTCCAAACTTTGCATCAAAGAAAGTAAAGCATACCTTAAACCTCCCGTGATATAGACGTCGAGTATCTGTCATGAACATGCTACATGCACTGTAGATAGAGGCATAGGAATGAAGATTTCTTTATGCATCGAGCTACTTCAACGAGTGCTCGATCAAAGTCTTGTAACCCTCTACAGCCGTTTCCAGATCCGATTCTTTGAGGTGTTCATGATCTGAATGAGCAACCAAAATATCTCCAGGACCATATAGATATCTCTTGTGGTTTCCCTGAAGATTAGGAATGTCCGTTCCATAGTTTACCACAATGGTATCAAATCCTATCAAACATTAGTACTTGCAGTAGACATCATATTGAAGTCTTACCTTTTACATCGCTGTCAATATATACAGGACCATAACCCGGTGAAAAGTTGACCTCAAACCCTTCCCCTCCCTTTGCAACAGTATCCAAAACTATTTTTTTAACATCTTCTACACTCCCTGCTGCAATTCTAATCGATAGTTTCGCAGATGCCTCTTCAGGAATAACGTTGGCTGCCACACCACCTCCAATCTTCCCAATATTAAGCGTTGTATTCCCATACTTCTCACTTGAAGGCCACTCTACGAGCTTATCCAAACAATACAACACCGATATCAACATTGAATTAGCATTCCTGCCTAATTCGGGATATCCAGAATGCCCAGCTTTACCATGGGCTTTGATATCAATTCCAATGCTTCCCTTATGTCCACTTGCAAGCTTGAGCTCTGTTGGCTCTCCAAAAATAACAGTCTCCCATGATAAACCGAGTTTATTGGCTGTCCTCATTCCAATGCCGTCGGTTTCTTCGCCTACCACGAAGAGGAGTGCGACATCCCCTTCTCCGATTGTACCTGCAGCAAGCAGTTCCTCCACCGCTGTGATTTGCGCTGCTACACTCGCCTTAGCATCCACACTTCCTCGACCCCATATCTCATCGCCCTTCCGTTCATACGGCCAATACGGAGGTACAGTATCGATGTGCGAAGACACCAATACCCTCGTTTGTCTCTGTTTCCCTTTATATGCAAATATATTCTGTCGCGAGTTCGAGATGTGGGTTGCGGGTGTAATTTGTTGGATTTCGACTGTGAAATCGTGCTTCTTTAAGTAGGAAGCTAGGAATCGTCCTACGTTGTATTCGTTCGTGGATATAGATTCGATCACTACCAGAGATTTGTGTAGTGCGAGGAGGGGGGCTGAGTTAGCTTGAGAGAGAAGGGGCGATTGTACTTCAATTGAATGAGTTCTAAGAGCCCAATTGGATAATAGAAGGATGGTCGGAAGTGTGGAAAACCTCATGGTGACACTGTTTAATCTGTGTTCGGCTTGTTAGGAAGTGCTTTTTACTAGCTGCGGAATGCATGGGACAGCTATTAGCTGCAGGGGGGTAGCTCAACCTCAACTACATCTCATGACTTCTACATATATTTCTTAGCCACCAAGCCCGATACAATGTAATTCAAGCTCGAATCAATCACAAGGGAACCAGTAGACCTGTCTTGATACATTGAACGTCTCACTAACATGAGGTCAAAGATTTCGAGAAACTGATCCAATACTCTACTCTATTTCTATCCTTCTCCTTTTGGACCATATTGGAGATCTCGTGCAAAGTAGGATGAGAGATCACTTTCCTATCCTCCATTTGATTAATTGCTTTTAACACGTTCTTCCTTTTGAAGCATCAAACGTTGAATTCTTGTTATCGTTTGAAATATATGACATATTCAACTAGGAAGACATGTAGCAGTCTCTCAATTATGGCTGCTAGTAGGCAAAAGCCATAGAAACGATGGACTGTAGGATGGATACCTCGAAGCAAGAATGCGGGCCTCGAATTGGAATTCAAGCGTTGACCGTCTAGAGTGCGGAAATGCACCGAGAAGTTCAAGCATGCCAGTGGGAACTGTGGAGGTGTTTATTGTGGTAAAGTTATCATGAACATATCGTAACCCCCCACAAATCATATAAAGAAAGAGGAAGAAGAAACCCCGAAGAACAAGCGGGCCAATTCCTCCTCCTCCCCCTTCAACCAGCAAAAACTCAAGGAGCCCCCCCGACCCGTCGGGGGGGCTCCCATAGAAACCATGCTCAGCATGGTTTTGGAGGATGATTTAATGTCTCGCGACGGGGGTTAGTTAAACTCGGGTATGTATAGCAAAGTGGGTTGTTTCCGCCGGTAGTTGGTGATGGCACCCGGGTCAAGCCTCGGAGATCGCTGCCTGGATGGTTCGCTTCCATCATTGCCGGATCTTTGGTAACCAGTTTGGGCTCTGGGATGCGACCACTATACCACAGAGGAGTTTGCTTTGTTTGTTGGGAGGCTCTTGTTTCTTTTTGAATATATACCTTATGTTTGCTCTTAGCGGGTGAATAGATTTGCCGGTCAGGGGTTGAGAAATAAGGTGTTGGGTTCTTGGGATGACATTTTGTATTTCTGCGTTTGAATGCCCATGTATTTTGCGTTATCTGTGCTAGGAGATTGAGGGATAGGAGTGCAGTTTTCTCTTTCAGATGGATGCTTAAAATTTGCCGCTTTTTGCTCTCTCAGCACTACTTTTCAATCACTTCCAAGACCATAATAATGGGTTTACAGAAGGGCATATACAGAGGTGCAGTTAGTCTCAACGGCCCCCTTCCCCTCTACTCACCCGTAACTTCTGCAGCTTCTATTACCTTTCATTCAGCTCCAATTCTTCTCTTCACATCCCGTTTTACGACATGCCCCCTTCCTTTCCCCTCTGCTCACATGTGTTTCCGCAACTTCCATTACTACCCATTTAGCTCTAGTTCTCCCTTCTTATCAAGTTCAACGGCATCTCGCTTTCCTCTATACTTAAACGTATCAACTATCACTGGTATTTTCACATCTTCCACCAAGCCCTTATTTCTGTTCGAGAAAGTGTGCTACCGTACACCTCACAACTACCTCATCCATTCCCCTATCCATCTCCCAATGACCAGCAAGCCTACTAACTAAACTACCACCACCCTACTCTTACCTAAACAAACTCTTCTTTCCTTCTCTCTCCTACCCAACAAACTTTTCTTATCCCTCACGTGACCCCTTCCATCTTCAAATCATCGAAACGGGAGAGAGAGAGCGCGCGAGAAACAAAAATTAGTAAAGACCTCGATAGCTCCACTTCATCTACTATCTTCTCTTCAAAACTCGATGTTCGGATATAAGATAGAGACGATTTGATTCGTAATAATATTATATATATCTCAAGGGGCTGCATAGATTTTACTTTAAAAGTCCTAGAAAGATAGAGACAGGCAACAGAATCTAAAACATGGCTGGACGAATGTGGGGGCGGACCGCTGGATAGTCTATTATGCAGGCGTCTCTTGGACTTTGAAAGCATATAGGTAATGGGGTAGAACTGAATATATCCGCATAGTGAGAGATGTGTTGTGAGAAGAAACATTGGTGATATCATTGTCCCAAACCTGGCCTATTCTAATGCTAACCTATCTAAATCTTGTATCAGGCTTTTCCAACGCCTCATAAATCGTATATCTCCAGTATTTCACCCATAAACGGAACCTATTTAGCCGTACGTTTCAGAATAGTTTTCCTTAACTCCTCAATATTCTTCCTCGCATCAACACTAATACACAATGGTGCATCGAGTTCTTTGAGTCCCGGCTCTTTCATGATTGATAGCGCCGCTAAACCTAGATATGAATGATATATATCAGGTGGGTCTTTTGGAAGCTTTCCAAATCCCCCGATGGGATGTTGGGTTTGTGTGAACAAGAATCTTCGAATCGAATCAGTGTTCAGGAGATTGGGATGCCCAAGGATCTGAAGAGGGATGCTGTTAGTATTATGGCGGTGTGGAGAGAAGAGAAAGATCTTACATCGAGAGATGCTCCCACCCAAAAACTATAGCATGTATCCACGCGTTTATTGCATCGACCGTTAAACCCCACAAAGTCCTTCACATCTGAATTGGCAAGAGAATCCTGCAGGGATTGGTGGTTGTATTTGTAGATATCATCGTCATCTATTCGATCTCCTTCTGTATATTGGGTTTGCCTGGATACAAGCCAGTATATCGTGGCAGGAAGATTCGTGAGACCAGGTATTGTGGTTCCGGAGGTATAACTGGTAGGATGAAAGGGGGAAATTGTGGATTCCGGAAGGCGGCCAAGAAGAGAAAGGGCTGCAATGGCACAATACGTATATCCAGCTACACACAATCAGCTTAGTCCTCTAAAGGAAGAAATTACGCTCACCATGTGCCTCATGCGACGAGCTCTCCGAGTATGCCCCATCATAGGTCTTCGTCTCAGTCAGCCGCCATATACCTCACTTCTCTCCGTCTTTCTCACCTACCTGCCCATTTCTCAAATGTTCCACCAGCTTCTCAACATCAATATCCTCAATTTCTTCACTCGTACCCCCCCCCAATATCCACCTAATGGCCGTAGCCGTATAACAATGCCTCATATCCTTCCCTCCCTGAATCTTCCCATCCTCAGTCCTCAATTCCCCAAAACTACCGTCTTCCCTCTGCAGCGTCTTCAACCACTTCAAACACTTTGTCCTATCCACATCCTCCAAACTGCCCACGAAACACAAACTCAATAAGGCAAAAAACGTAACGGGTAAATTCGCAGGATCCGTTCTCTTCCCTCCATTTTCTCCTTCGGACGTATAGAAAGAATCAGGATATCGGTGATTTGGAGAACCGCAGAAACCGCCAGAAGGATGTTGACAGTTTAAAATCCAAGAGCGGATTTCGAGGCGCTGAGAGGGGGAGAAGGTGGACGCTCCGACGTCTAAAAGATCGAGTGCAGAGAGGATGAAAAACCCGAGGGTCATGCGGATAGAGTCGTTGCTAGTGTAGCCGGTAGGGAGGAAGGAGTTAAGACATCGCTGCCAGTATCTGATGTGCCGTGAGATTTCGAGCTTTTTTTCTGGTCGAGCGGGTTCTTCTTCTGCCATTGTTTTTGGATTGCTTGCGCTGCTTGGGAACTTGTTTTAGATCTCTGCCAGACCTGAGATGGAAATTATCAGGGTGTTCGTGGAGGCGTTTAGAGTACCTTTGATGGGTGTATCGTATCTTGGCCAAAAATAGTATGCAAAGACGTCAAGACAGTATCTACATATTTCATGTTTGTCTTACCACATAGAGTTAGCATTGAATTGACGTCGGAATATTTTGCTCAAGGTTTAGGTACCCCTGAATGTCTCGGATGCAGGACAAGATTTCAGGGGTCCTTCTTGACGTCTTGACGTCTGATCGTCTGATCCCCTCTTACAGTACAACATCTAAAGGTTAAGAAAGGAAGAAGAGATGGCGTTCATATCCGGAGCCACGATCATAACCTCGATATCCCTTTTCCATCTCACACTTGCCTTCTTCTTCCTCACTTCTCCCAACACGATAGCTGATCAGACACTGGTTTTTATTTTGGGGGAAGCTATGAACATGGTTCGTTTGATCCTCTCTAAAATTTCCCAAGCTCTGGATTCGAAAGGGGAATACTGACAGCTTGAAAATAGCCATATGAACGATCTTTCGACCAGCAATCAGCACCGCTAGCTTTTCTCTCCGCCATCCTTCTTTTCCTCGGTCTTTCAGACCTAGTCGCTGTCTCTTTACCTGAAGAAATCTCTTCGTATCACTGGGGTTCTCAAGGTCTGTCTTTCTCTATCCGTCCATTTCACCTATACCCACCCACATCCATTCAGCTATTAACGTTTGTATTTTCTTTTCCTCTAGCTCCAATACGACTCTTCATCACCGGAAGCCTAGCATTCTACTCCTGGGCCTCCAGCGGATCCTCACCCCTCAACGCATCACGAACATATCACCCCAGCGGCTGGGGCGAAGGACTCAAAAATAGAGTGTTATTTACATGGGCATTTTTGGAAATGATAACCTGGTTTTGGGTTTTCGTTACATTGAGGGAGGAGAGGAGGGACTTGTTGCTTAGGATGCAGCAGAAGAGGGCGGCGGCGGAGGATATGATGTGATGTGATGCGGCGATGTGTTTGTCTGATACAGAGGGTTTCTTTTAAGGTGCATTGCGAAGGTGTTATGGAATGGATATGGATATGATTTCATGCAAATCTTTCTATTTGGTGAGACTTTTCGCTATATTCAATGTATGGATTTTCGGGGGGGGACATCAGCCTTGGACTCTTCAACTACCCTGAAACTAGATCAAAGAACTTTCAAATACGAAAGCCCTGTAATAGCATCCCTCCAACTCTCTACCACTTCACCAGCCCATTCCTCCAAGAAATTCTCATCTACAACCTTCTTCAACTTCCCCACTACTGAATCCTTCCCATCCTCACTTTCCTCACTTAGAACACTGTCCAAAACCCTGTCAATCCAACCACTTTCATCCAATCCGCTCTTAACAACCTTTGATTTATTCGCCACCGCTTGCATCAGCCTCTTCGCATGCTCGACTAGCTTGCCATTAGCTGTCATTTGCGATTTAGCTGCTTTATTTTTGGGCTCAGAAAGATAGTTTGTGGCTTTCATAATGACGGAACCGAGTTCGTGGAAGGTGTATAGGGTATGTAGCGAGTCTCCGAAGGGAAGATGAGAGGATTCATTTCCTTCAACTAAGATTGCCAGTTCGTCTAGTTTCTCGCAAAGGCTGACATTATGCTTGTCCAGAGAGGTGGATGCTTGTTTCGTACCACATGCTTCCACGATGATGTTAGATAGGCCAAGATAGGCTTCTAATGCTAATCGTTCAGTTAAAGTCAACCATGAATCTTCATGCTCAGTAGATTCAGGCTTCAATAGTGTTCTCAGAAGGGAATGAGGGGCTTCGCTGTATGTCGTGAGATCCGTGTCATCTGGAGAATCAAAATTGGGAGTTGGGTCAATGATTGAAATTAACTTCTCCATAACAAGATTTACTTGGCATCGATTGGTCTGGTTCAGGTTAATTCATAGTTCTTAGCTTTCGTACGGTGGCTAGACTTACGGAAGGACTAGGTACAAATCGAGAGAGCCTTTCGAATGATTGACTTGAACTGGCTTCAAAATTTGGAAAGGATGCATAATCATTCGTATCTGGAAAAGCTAGCTTTTCAGGATTTTGTGCTGCCGTGAATTAGCTATATCTTCCCCTGCCTTTAGGTGGTTCACATACGAAGAATGCCATAACCAGGTTCATCCGGGACATTTGCCTGTAGGAATCGGGAAATTTTCCTGCTCTCAATCACGGAGGTGCCAGCGGAGAGGGTGTGAGATATGCTGTCCGAGAGCTCTTGGAACTGAAATATCGAATTGTAACTGCCATTCTCGAAAGCCTTCCATCGATTCTGAATCACGTACGTACGTGCTTTTCGGTAAACCTCCTGCTGTTTCTGAAGATGTTGTAGAGGACTGGAGTTTTCCGAGGATCCGTCTGGGGAAGAGGTGAAAGGCAGCGGATGTAAAGATGAAATTCTATCAAAGAGGGTATATGATAGGGTGTCGAGCTGGATCTGTTTCAATGCTAAATGTTGAAATGCTTTCATTGCTTGTGAGCCGCAGCCAAGGAAGGTGTATAATCTGACTAGAAGCAAAGAGAACTGAAAGTTTGACTTTGAGTGTGACCAGGCGTATTCTAGTAAGACTATAGCTTGTAGAACGTACGAGACCCCCTTATTTAGAGAATTTTCTTGACGAATGTTGTGGTGTGAGATGGAAAGCTTGATCAAGCACATAGCTGCAAGGGTACAGAAATCATCTGCTGGGTGCCGGTCTGTGGCTAATAAGTTTTTCGTAATTCGTCCATTGTCATTAAGTGCAGCTTCGTAATCTGCCATTGCATCGCGTGCTAATTTCTCTAGACAATGAGTGCAGTAAATTCCACAGGGTTTAGAGCACCAGCTGCAAACAAATGACCCTTTAGGATTCTTCTGACGCTCAGCCTCGAGAAGGCTGCTTTTCAAGAGGTATTGCAGCTTTTGTACATTAATACAGCAAGTCATATCACTTCTCGCATCAAGCTAATTTGATTATCAGTAAAAGCACAAAACAGTAGTAAATACTTAAACGACATTAAATTCGAGATGCAGTCTATTTAGGAGCTTGACTTACCTTCAACTTAGAAAATAGGTCAGATATGTCTATACTTGCAGAGCCATCGTGAATTTGCTCTTGATCTACCTTGCGAGATTCGACAAGAGTAGAAAGGAAGGCAGTGCGCTCCTCCATAGATAACATCTCTACATAGGGTCTAACGTCATTGTACGCTGTAGTAGCATTGCCATATTCCCTCAGATATGTAATGATAGGAGTCACTCTTGATTTCTGGGTTGCCGTAGGGAGTTCTAAGCTCCATTTAAGCTTGGCAAGGGATGCATTTCTTCGAAAGGTCTTGTCGATCCCTGATGCTGGATCTAAATGTGCCTCTATTTCGACCGAAATAGCTTCGAGCGCCCTAGAACAAGGTTGTTATTAACTTGTGACATCAAAACAGTTAGGCAACTTACTCTGGGCTTTCAAGTGCTGTAGCAGAGAGCATATATGATTCCCATACAATCCAATCAGCCAATCTAGCTTCAATAATATGTCCTGACTCGTCTTTTATCCGAGCACGTTTAAGTAGAGTGCTGCTAATGTCGAAGAGTTCTTGCCATTGCTTTGCAGCTTCCATGAGCTGCAATTTATATCTCCACAGTTCCCATTCACCTTTGGCAACTGGCGATTCTGGACCCAAGGCATGATCTTTTAAATAATTCAGCCGGTCTTCTGCTTTTCCATACGCACGTGCAATTCTGTGTAGAAGTAGCAATTCCTGGGGTGTTTGAATGGAACGAACTGGGAGAGATTTAGGATTCTGTGAAGATCAGTCAATCATTCACTTTTTACCGAATATCTGGCTATACCTTAGCTTGCTTTGTAGCAGTAGCCAGCTTGCCAATTTGACCTAACGCTAATCGGCCAAACAGGGACTGTTTATCAGAAAGGACATCAAGGGCTTTCTGTTGACAAGTCAGAAGTTATTCAATTGCTCTTACGTATGACACTGTACAGATCTCAAGAACAAGGCTGCGATATTCCATAAGACATAAGAATGATTATTTGGGAAGTTTTTCTCAAGACTGCTCGCAATCTAATGAAGTCGATTAGCAAAATCCAAAGGTCCTCCAAGCCTGATCCTGCCGATCCGAGAATGAATGAGCAAGTACCTGCTGAGCATGCTCCATATCATCCTTCACAAGACATTCCTGAAAGCATTTCAAGCTCAATTCTTCGTTTTTTGGCATAGCCTTGACAGACTGCCATCGTAGTTCTCCAATAAGTTTCGCCCAGGTGTTTCCTGATTCTGGCAAGACGAAGTTTAAGGCGTCATCGTAAAGGTCAAGATCCTCAAGATCCGGAACCGCTACTTTTTTCTCTGCAAGATCCTCAAGATGAGCTAAGACCGCAGATTTTTCTGCTTGCTGTGGGTACTGAGAACGAATGTAGATTTTTAAAGCCTGCAAAATTGATCAGCATGGAAAAGTATTGTCACGTGGAGTAGGGTGTGGAAAAAGCAAAAGCAAAAAGCATGTTTACGAGATTAAGTCTCATGTCTAGAAGATAATACAAAAAAACTGACCTCTAGATGAGCCGTTTGCTTCTTTGCCAGCCTCTTGTCAACAAGTTTCAGCGCTTGCTTTAGATTTCCCGCCCCGATTGAATGCCAAATTGGCGCATCTTGACGCTCCTTGAGCAGATCCGCCATATTGAAACACTGGATCGAATTGAGTATTCTGGCTCATTCGCACAAGTCCTTTATGAGTATGTCGAAATGGATGTTATTGAGGCAAGGTATGATGGTTGATGCTGAGCCTACCAATACCAACACCAACAGAAAAATGGGCGGATCTTTTATTAGATTTTGCGGATTTAGGTTCACAAGCGAGCGCCCTTCCCATATGCCAAATCCAACGACATTGCAAAAACAGAGTAGACAGGCTACTTTATTTATTAGGCTTTACTGACTTCTTACAGTTGATAGTTGAAATGAATTTGTTTGTTTTTCTGGCTTTTTTGGGGGTTTCGTGGTATTAAAAGGAATTTCCTCGCCAAGTTCTCAAGTCTAGAAAATCACCCCAATCGTTTTCTGGACCTTGACCTTAGCCTTCTGGTTCTGATCAGGAGTAATTGCATGTATACCCTCGGCGTACGTGAATTCTCACAGAAGTGCAAAATGTTATCCCCAATATTCATAAACATACAACTGCTGAAATATCGTACAAGCCCCCTGTTCAACGCCAGCTTCCCTTCACGAAGAGAACCAGGACTTTCTAGCCTTTCTTTTTGCTTCCTTTCTCTCAGTAACCTATTCATATATTAGGCAAGAACCGATGCATATTAACAATGTGCGAGTTACTTACCCATTGCTTTTTGCAGTCTCGATATGCTCTAAGGGAAGATGCATGATTAGTCACTGTTAAATGTGCAGATATATCATTGTCTCAATTCCACCACCAATTGACAAGAAGTTTAGATTTAATGCCCCAATGGTCAGAACATCCGCATCTTTGAATCCTTTTCATCACCCGATATCCGATAGAGGAGGACTCACAGGAAATAGTCCGTACACATATCCCTATCTCCTCCATTTCGATACAGACATTTCAGACTCCTCGATGCAGCTTCTTGACATGGGTCGAAGAATTCGCCTGGTCGCTTGCTAAGAAGACGAGGTTAGCTGAGGTCCTCGAAATTGCCACATGTGATAGTCCACGAATATCTCGAGCTGTATGAGGTAAAGGTATACCTTTCGAACTTCTCACTCGTCTTAGAATCCCATGGGGTGTCTTCGGTCGGTTCTTGAGGAGACATGGGTGGGAATCCGGGGTTGCTTTCAATCTTTTTGAGATGGGTTGAGTATGGTAGTGAAGTGTGGTTGTTTGAGGTCCCAATTTTCTTTGCGTTCAGGCAGCACGCGAGTGGCTTGGCATTATCCTTATCCTTATCAGCCGATATGGGGAAAATCATTGCCGAGCTAGAACCTTTGCAAAGGCAAATGAATCTTCAACGACAGGCCAAACATTTTTCTCCTCCTCCTGTTCCTGCTCGTCTTCGGACAGTTCGGAGTCCCACACCAGGATCTACATCCTCTAAATCTAATCGATTTTGACGTTTCTGAATAATCAGATAACAGGGCCGGAAGAAGTGCTCATGCAATTTGCGGGGTATTTCCATACACACAATGTGTCAAAGATGCTCGAACGAATATCAGTCGGAAAGATGCCTCAAGTATCCCATTGATATAAGGTATCGAGGTGGTGTATTGCGAGGTGATCGGTATCTATCCTAAGGCCAAGACAGGAGAAGCTCTTCCTAGAATCAATTTCGGCGCCCTTATCTTCAGATATCTTACTCGCCCGAGCAAGTCGAGCACACTGAAAAGCTCTGGAAAACTATAGACATTCAAAGTTTGAACTTGACTCCTGAGCTATCCGGGTGACCTATATTTATTGGTTACCAAGCTTACACGCATATTTGGAAATGTGGTCCGACGAGAAAGCAGACATACGGCCATGCGTCCCCGTTGAGACGTCTGAAGATAGTTTAACTTTGGATAGCTTGCGTCCGTTAACGGCTCTATAGATGTGGGTTCCTCAAGCGAGAGTTCCTAGCTTTAGTTACATTTTGTCTTCCAAAAGCGGTCATCATTTCCAGCTTGATCTGACCGACTCATGATACATTAGCCCTCCACACCTCTTCAGTTTCTCCACTTTTCCTTCTAAAAGTCTCCACAACTAGCGCGTAACTTTGGGTAAGTTATATATTCAAGAAAGCTGGGAAAGGAGCACAGGTGACGTGAGCTTTGACCGTTCTATTTCATCCCTGTAACTAGACTTCCGTTACAAGAAGGGAGCTGACTGATTGGAATTGCCAAGCAAGCGCTGGGCCTGGTCTGATGAAGCCCTTATCGTGAACTTTGACAGCACTATCCATTTGCAGAAACAGTTTCCATGTAAACCTACCCAGAACATCTAGAGCACGAGCCAAGGGCCTGTTAATCAATCTTTTCGTATTGAACTCAATGATAAGGAACTTTCCATACCAACGACTGTATGTAAGAGATTTGAATCTATCCACATCTATTGCTACCGCTGGGCTTTCAGAAGAGGATGATTCGCTACAAAAAAAGGTGTGGAGGTGAGCAAGGGCGGCCTAGATCGAAGCATCGAGGACGTGCAAAGGAAACGGTTTCTAATCCATATTCTATTGCCCAAGTTGGATGAGATATTCTGATATCCGCAAGTCAGTCACCGAAAAAGTACACTGGCAACAACTTGAATGGATGAGAACAGCTTCGGATATAAAATAAATCTAACAAATGCCTGAAGGATTCAAATTTTGAGTATCACACGGAGTCTAAGCCACCCAAACAGAACTATTTTATTCCCATTTCCCATAAAATCCTTTGTGAGCCATCCATCTTTCCTTGTCACCGGTGTTGGTACCATAACTCCCCTTTTCCCCATCTCAAAAACCCGTTCACTCCTGCCAACTCCTAGGCTGACAACATCTTTCCTTTTGAAGCTTTTCAACTAAATTTCACGGAAGTAAGATGGCAACCTCTCGTGTTCATGCACAACCTGGGACCAGGTCCATGTTTCGAAAAATCAAGAAATCTCCCAAATCAAGCCCTTCCTCAAAAGCAGCTAAAGTGATTCTCGAGCGCTCATTCCAAAAGTATCTTGCTTCAGATGCGGGACCAGCCTTTGGAAAACTATTTGAGCCAGAGAAGCATCTAGCTTTTGAAGAACCTGAGTATATCCACACCATGGAGGACATCGGATATTCAGCGACTAGCGGCGTATCTCCTGTCGCTGTATCTGAGCCATTTCGCCTTTTCAGCGACGAAGCTGTGGACATCATGAGAGCGGAGATCTTCGCGAAAGAGGTTCAGGATAACTACTCCTATTCATCGGATATTGCTCCGGTGAAGCAGCTTCGAGGCTACGCCCCCGAGTAAGCTTCTTCTAATCCTTCCATAATGCGAATACCTTCTAACACTTCTCTAGGCACGCTAAGTTTGCTTACGAGGCCTGGAAGCACCCAGACACGCTCGCTATTGTCTCGAAAATCGCAGGCGTTGATCTTGTACCGGTCATGGTCAGTATTTGGGTCTCCTAGTCATCACCCCACGAGTGGCATGAAGTTCTGCAAGCACCCGTCGTTCTTCAAGGGGCAAAACTTCTAATAAAGACTCTCCTTTTTCTCCGCCCACCCCTCCCATTTCCTCATTTTCTCACCTCCTCCTTTTTCATTAGGACTACGAGATCGGCCACATCAACATGTCTACCCCAGCAGAGATAGATTCGTCTCTAAAGGTCGTGAACGAAGACGACGCTATTGTCGGCTGGCACAGAGACAGTTATCCTTTCGTATGCGTGCTTATGATGAGTGATACCAGTAATATGGTTGGTGGTGAGACTGCGTTAAGGACTGGAACTGGTGAAATCAA
This sequence comes from Chlorencoelia australis, assembly GCA_003988815.1. Lineage (NCBI taxonomy): Eukaryota > Fungi > Ascomycota > Leotiomycetes > Helotiales > Cenangiaceae > Chlorencoelia > Chlorencoelia australis. Next base: position 128,454 of record QYAN01000035.1, on the reverse strand, counting down.
GAAGGTCCGAGGTCCATCGAAGGTAAGAATAATCTACCAATCTTTTCACTTCGCTCTCTAACATTTCTTAGGGATGTGCTGTCGTCTTGCAAGGTCGCTATATTGACCACCAGGCCATGGCTGCATTCGGTGGGCAGGAAAGAATCACCAGCGTCACTTCATTCAGACCCCGCTCCCCACACGTCCGCGATGATACAGTCCTTAATACAGTCCGACCTATCTCCAACCTGTCTGACCTCTATGGGCAGACTGTCGAGTATCAACTTGAGAATGCTGAGTCTCGCCTCAGAATGATGCTTAAATCGATCCGCGATTCCATGAAAGTAGGTGCTATGGATGCCAAGTCTATCAAGACCTTTCTTAATTATGAAATCAAATCCCTTTCACATCTCAACAACCAAATCGTGGAGGAGTCGCTAGTGCAGAAGGGACATGTGGCTGAAGTCTGCGAGGAGGCTGCTAACAGATTCAAAATCAAATGAATGGCATAGTTAGTTCGAGAGGGAACATGTCCCTGAATGATGATACGAATTTCTTTTCTTCCATTGTCCCTTTTAGCACATTTTGATTCTTTCATGGTTTGATACTTTCTGAAGCAATGATCACTGCTTGAATGAATATAGTTAGCACAGCTAGTCAGTTTTGTCTTTGGATAATGAATATAGTCACTTTGGCTTTGTTATTGAATGCCTTGTGTTTCCTAGAATGATTGAATATGGAATAAATGGAAAATAGAAAGGGGAGATAGTTAAAATCACGTATTGAGTGAGATGAAAGGTGTGGGTGTGGGGGTATCTGCGTACCCAATGAGCTCATCCCGCGTCTAAGCCAAACAGAATGGTGATATGCATTAAAAATGGATTAGGTTCGCAATCTAATTTTCATTTGAGATGAAAACATCTACTCCCAACATCTTACAAGCATTTCGTTGTAATTTACATCACCTAATTACCTGTCGAAAGGCTACCCCGCAATTTAGGGGTTCTGCCCAAAGTGCCGCCTGTCCTGCTTAGTTGAGGAATTTACGCCTAACGACCTCGAGGCGACTAAAATCATTTCAACCCTCTCCTGACTTCGTATCAATCCCAATCCCACAACCACCACAACTGCGAAGTACCCATCATACATCCCCGCTAGCGAGGGAGTAGCAACCGTGTGTGATATTTGAAGGTACCAATCATACTCTGAAAGAGTGCCTCCCTTCCACCATTCCTGAGGTCTCCGTCGCCCCATCTGCCACCATGGCTCCTCCAACAATCGAAACCGCATCCGCATCTACGAAGCAGACAAAGAAGGTGGTACGCATTGAAAATACATCTAGGGGCCGTGAAGGAACACCCGTAACTGCTATACAAGCATCGGCTGCAATCGTGGCAAAGAGCGACACGGAGGTAAGGGCAAAACGTCACATTTCTGAGGGATAAAGATACTGACCCTTTTCATTAGCTTGCGAAATCATTCAAAACTGATCTCACAAACATCCGAAGTCTTATTACATGTTCTATCTGCGATCAGTTGCTCTACGAACCCTGGACCTTAGGTTGTGGGCACACATATTGCTATTCGGTTGGTGCACCTGCACGGAAGCTTTTGATGGAATATCATAGCTAATTAGGATACAGTGTTTATGTAGCTGGTTCGTCCCCAACAAGAGGAAAAAGACCTGTCCAGAATGTCGTGCTTCTGTGAAGCACATGCCTGCGCCTGCCTTTCTGGTATGTTTATCTTGCTCTTTACAATCACCCCGCTTGCTAGATTTACTCTCCTCTAGCATCACCCTTCTCCTGAGATTCACTAAGCTTTAAGGGTTACTGACATTCGTGAAATACAGGTTAAGCAAATAGTAGAGATATTTATCAAACAAAGCGAAATAATGCCCTCGGATGAGTCGATCGATCAACATCAAAAGAAACGTGCAGAAGAGATTGCAGATGTCGATAAAGATAAAATTAGTGCAGAGGGATTATTCAAGGGATCATTTCCACCCCCTCGTGCAGAATTGCAGTATGACGAAGAAGATGGTGTCTTGAGGTGCCCAGGATGCGGACATGAGCATGAGGGAGGTCCAAATTGTCTGCATTGTGGGCAGGAAGTGGATGATGCAATGGATGCATTCCCCTTCAGCGATATTGATGAGGATGAAGACATAGATGACGACGAGCTGGAGATTGATTTGGAGGTGGAAGCTCAGGGCCGCACTGCTGCAAGAGAACAACGATTTTTCAACGCATACTTTGGATCGAGGGCTCATCAACTCTCTGAGCGATTTCAATACCCTGGATTTCACCACTTCCATGGTCAAGAAGACGATGAGGATAATTCGGAGGCGTCCGGCCCCAGTCATTTGGTCATTGATAGCGATGGCGATGACGAGGACGCAGGCTCCCTAGATGGGTTCATTGAGCATGATGAGGATCCAGCGCCCAGGCCAGCAGTGCGCAATAGAGGACCCATAAATCTTGTATCTGATGAAAATGAATCGGACTCGGACGAGGGCGGTGCAATCAATAATCATCGTCCGCGACGACTTGGCCGGGGACATGGGAACAGAAGCGATTCTGAGGTTCCTCCAATTACTGACGCTAGTGTGGATGGATCTCCGCATAATAATCAACGCTCGCGACGAGTTGGCCGGAGGTATGGGGATAGAAGCAATTCGGGAGTTCCTTCGATTCTTACAGTAACCGACGAGAGTGTGGATGAATCGGAGAATGATTCACATAATGAAGAGACCCTTCGCCAAAATGGGTGGAGTCCATTGCAACACGGTGACGAGAGTGATGCTAGCGATCCTGAGAGTCATGAGCTTCAATATGATGCTACAGAAGACGACGAGAGTGATACAGAGACGATTGGAAATATGCCATCGGACGCGGAGGATTCGATGAGACTTCGCGAATTACTTTCTGTAACCCCGACCCCTTCCGAGCAAGCTAGGGGCTACCGCGAATATTCACGAGAGGGGACCCCTTATGACTATACAAGCGGGGAAGCAGAGGGGTTTGATTATGGATCTGAGGGAGGAGATGAAGTGAGTCATACAGACGGGGACGGCGACACTGATATGAGTGTTTCACCTAGTAGATCAAGATCATCTCGAAGTCTCAGCACGGATAACAGTTATGGTCACCATGGCAATCGTGGATTTGGTGAAAACTTGGGTGTTGCCAACGAAATTCACAATTTGGACGAATCTTCTGATGAAGGCTCTATCCGAGCTCCCATTCCTCGACGGAGACAGCCAAGACTTCTTCAACTTAATCAACGTGGACAGCCGGCCGAGCCCCGAATCAACACGGATCCCAGGATTAGCATGATGTTCGCACAACATCAACAGACTATGAGAGGATCAGAGGATCTATCTACGGCTTTTGACGGTTGGATGACAGGCCCAAGACTTGTGTCTACATATGATTCCTCTCGATCACGAAGACGGTCTACATATCGACAAGTACCACCGCCTCGGCGAGCGGGCCCTATGAGAAGCTCATCAGCAACAAGAGTTTACTCGAATTCGAGACCTGGTAGACCTGCGACATTCTACTTGCGAGATTTGCCGAGGCGTGCTTAGTTTTTATTTTAGGGAGTCATGGACTAGTATCAATTACTATGGTATTCAAAGGTTAGGGCGTAATAAAGATATCAAGTCCTCCTAGGACAGGGCGTCATTGTGTATTATAACTTGCAGCTCAAGGAGCCTGAAACAAAATGAATTAGGAATATTGAGATATACATATTATTCTCACCTGAGTGACTTGAAATGTAAGGACAGATCTAGATTTCAACTGCTGGGGATCTCAATCTGAGGCATTGAACAAGTGAAATCGAACCGCCCAGCTCCGGACTGCCGATACCTATACACTTGGAATCTGCTGATTCCTTGTGATGAAATATTGAAGGCTTGGATCTAGCCCATGATAAGCTCTTTACAAAAGAGACCACAGTTGAACAAGAGTAGACCATTCTAATAATAGGTAGTTTCCTATGATATGATCTTCTGCTCAAAGATTGCACTATACATTGCCAATAAGTTATAAGAAGATTAAGATTCTACATAAAGGAACCTAGAATATTAAAAATTGTGAATAACTAGCAGCTGATGAAATACTATGTTCCATTGCGCGTGGGAGATCTCACTAAAAGTCCCATACATATATCCCACTAAGTCAGTTTCCCTCGCCGAAAGGCACCCAACAAGCTCTGTTAGCATTCTTTCCTTTGTTTGCAATTCTAACAGCTTCCCTCGAGTACCTATATACCCCACGACAGTGGCGTTGTATTACGGATTCTCTGGGAGAATGCCGTCCTTGCGAGTAGGGCCTAACGGCCACAGCGCAAGAGATCCTGTCTGATCTTCGTTTTTTTCTTTCTTCATTAAGGCTGTGATTTCTTTCTTTCCCTTTTTTTTTTTTACAATAGACTTTGTAATTCTTTTGTCGGCGGCGGCGGCGGGGTTAGGAAGCGGAGATGAAAACGTAAAAATATAAGTAATTTTCATTTAGAGCGCCCAGGTCTACTTATTTTATGTGAAAGACAAGAAAAAGAAAAGGAAGGGAAAAGAAAAATACAAAATAAAAATCAAAAGAGATGTACGATGTGAATGAGGCTGATGTTCATGGAGCAAGCGAAGATCTCCTTTTTTAGTCAACTTCGGCCCCTGTCAGGAGTGCATCTTGCCGATCTCCACATAAACCTCTCTGAAACTTTTAGTTCTTTCCCCCAAGGCAAATGTTGAGACCATTCTTTTACAATCCTCGCATCACGGCTTGATTTCTCTAGCGGCGCATCTTCAGACGTTCATTCCGCGCCCAAGAAATATTGCTGCTATTCTTGAATGTCCTGGCTCAGGAGAGCCGTCTTGCAATCACAATAGAAGGAGGCAAAGGTGACTGGTATGCAGGCGGCAAGGCTCAAGGCTGAATCGCAAGGTCGGAAAGCTAAGGTAAGAACGGGGTATTATTTTGTCGTGTAGTGCCATACTTGGGGAACAGCAGTACAAAAATGTTATGGCAGAATGGTAACTAACACTTCGTGTGACAGCTTGCCAATTCATATCATGAGCTATTGGAGTAAGTATCACTATTTCAATCTTCGGCACAAGGAGGACGAATGCTAACTTGGGTTTGCTCTGCAGAGAGTTCTCGTCGAAAGACCTGCGATCAGTCGGGAATTACACTTTGGGGCGATTGGTTGGCAGGGGATCCTTTGGGAAAGTCTACTTAGCTACACACAAGCTTACCAATGGCTCAAAAGTACGATCCTGAGAAGGACATACTGTAGAATTACTGGTTAACAAAGCCTACTAGGTTGTCCTCAAATCTGCTAACAAGAATGACTCGAATCTGGCGCGTGAAATACATCATCATCGACAATTCTTACATCCACATATCGCCCGCTTGTATGAGGTTATAGTCACAGAGACTATGGTATGGTTGGTTTTAGAGTACTGCCCTGGTAGGCTGTTCTGCTAGGCTTTGTCTCTATATGGCTAATGTAATGACAGGCGACGAATTATACAACTATCTCCTCAAAAACGGGGCTCTGCCGGTAGAGAAGGTCCAGAAGATATTTACACAACTAGTCGGAGCAGTATCATATGTTCACAATTCCTCCTGCGTTCACCGGGACTTGAAACTTGAAAACATCCTTCTAGACAAACACGAAAATGTTAAACTTTGCGATTTCGGATTTACAAGGGAGTATGAAGGGAAAGCAAGCTATCTACAAACGTTCTGCGGTACCATCTGCTATAGCGCTCCAGAAATGCTCAAAGGGGAAAAATATGCCGGAGAAAAGGTGGATGTATGGAGTCTTGGCGTCATATTATACGCGTTATTATGCGGCGAGCTGCCTTTCGACGAAGACGAAGATAATGCTACGAGAGAAAAGATCCTTACAAGCGAACCGAAATGGCCGGATCACCTCACTCCGGATGCGAGATCGTTGATCGGGACCTTACTCTCGAAAAGACCTATACTGCGCCCTGCGCTGTCCGACGTCTTGTGCCATCCATTTTTAGCAGAACATGCGCCACAGCAGCAAGTCATATTGAAGCTCCAAAGACCTGCACCATTTTCGACACCACTGGAGAAAGAGACTTTAGAGCGAATGCGCAGTGCTGGAGTTGATATTGATCAAGTGATTGAAAATGTTCTGGCACGTCGCTGTGATGCCTTAGCAGGCTGGTGGGGTCTGCTTATTGAGAAGGAAGAGCGCAAGCAAGTACGAAGAGAGCGGAAGCGCAAGGAGCGGGAAGCAGAGAACAGAGCTTCGCGAAGACTGAGTGCTGCGAGTAGTCGATTAGAACGAATGGCACCTACTTTGCAAGGAGTCGATGAGGAAGGACAACCCCTCAAGCTTGGCGAGCCGCCTAGGAGTAGAGGCAGAAAGGAGAGACGAAGTGCTCATTATCCAGAACTTATTCTAACCGATCTCCCTGGACTCCCGGAACATTCGCAGCTATCTTCGCCTGAGGTTGCTTCTCCTCCCCCTCCTATCGAGAAAGATTCAATCCGGTCTGGGAGCTCCTCATCGAGACATCGACGGCCGATACCACCTCCAAAAGAAGGTACTCTACGAAGTGCTCGGTCTCGAGGTAGTACTTTACAACTAGTCACCACGAATCATGATCTTCTCAACCCACATGCGAATGGACCACAACGCCGAAAACATCAGCATGCATTTATCAATCAGTTAGCACACTGGAAACACTGGCTTTTCGACTCTGCAAGACGAGCTAGGTCCCCTTCGAAAAAGGCAACCCGATCGACCCCTGACCTCCGCGATAAGTCTTCTAATAGTTCCCGAGGTGGAATAAAAGAACCTAGCCCAAGACCAGCAACATCTAAATCCCCATCCTTATCTCGGCCCACCTTGGGATCAGGCCTACAAGGCCATCCCAGCGTTTCCCGTCTCTCCACGACCCCCAACCACAAAAGAAGCTCCCTCTCTCCGTCACCCCTCACCCCACGTTCCCACACTACCTTCCAACGCCGTCCTAGTATCGGCCTCCGAGGAAGGAAATCAACTTCTTCCTCCGTCTCATCAGTCCGCAGTATCATGCACCACCACACCCACTCCAAAGCTTCTTCCACTTCCTCCAATGGTTCCGTTTCCACAAGCAAAGTCTCCCTTCCCACTCGGTCTCCCCACCATTCCATCAAAGTCCTCCCGGCAACACCTACATATGGTAGTTTCCCCTCTAATATCCGCGTCGTTCGCCAAACACCAGTATCTGCATTCAACGAAGGCGTGTCCTGGGGGAATAATGGTTTCTCTCTTGGCTCTGGAAGCAGCAGCAATACCAGTTCTCCTGGTGGTGGCCTGATATTCGCCAAGCGCAAAAAGAATATATTCAAAGGACCAATGTTGAATACATCTTCTCCCACTGGATCTGGAAGCGGTGGCGGAAGTAGTGGGGGTAATGTAGGAGGGGGGCGAGGACAGAGTCATAGTAGGAGCACAAGCTTAGCGGGAAGACGGAGTGGAGAGATCATTAAGGAAGAAGACGAAGATGATATTGAGGAAGTAGATGTTTTTAGCCCGATTGTGGCTGGAGAAGGAGTTGAAGAGACGATTTTTGGGGAAGGTGAGGAGATCCCTAGTCGCTGATGATCATCTATTAGGGGTGAGATGGATAGGGTTAGGAGGGAATACATAATTTGATAGATATATAGATAGGGCTAGGTTTGGGTCTGAGTTTGAGCAAGCATTTTATGCTGATGTGAATATTTGTACTTGTACTTGATATTGTACAGTACGGAACTTCTTCAGCGATGGAAAGAAGGAAAGGGGTACATATGTGATATTAGATATCTTCTTTCTGTCGCATGAGCGATGCTTTTTTTTATACTTGTTTTCGATGGAAACTTTTTCGATTCTATTCTATGTAGATGTTGTTTTTTGAGCGAGCGAGCTAGCGTTCGTTAGGAGGAGAGGAGGGGATTTATTCTTTCTTATGAGATGATGGATTGAATGGGTTTTTTTTTGTTGATACCAGGCTTTTTTTAGTGGAGTGAATACAGAAGAAGAGATTGTATGTATAGTTATATAGGGAAATTGAGTAGGGGCTATGAAAGGGGTTGTGAGATGAGAACGACATGAGAACGAGATGAGAGGAGATGAGATGGATGGGAATGGAATGGAAAAGGATGATGAGCTGGAATGAAAATGTTTCCTAGGCGTATATTTCTAGCAGAAGATCGGAATGATGAATGAATCAATCTCATATCTTGCTCTCCCTCTCCCTCTCCCTCTAGAGAATTCCTCTCACCATAATAACTAAAGACTATCCCTCTGTCAAAGCTAAATCTTTGATTGGAATCCAACACCAATCCCGAAGGGAAATGCTCAAAATCAAGGATTTCCCTCCTCAAGTCTATCTCCCTCTGCCTCCCTCTCCTCCCTCTCCGCCCGCCCAGGAACCACCATCTCCTTAATTACCCTCCCCGGATCCTCCACTGCCTCAAACAATTTCTCTCTACCACCACCCTTCCGTCTCCTTCCTTTCTTTCCATTCCCACTCAGTTTATTCAAATCTTCTTCTTCACTACTACTAATCTCCTCATCACTATTCTGCACCATATCTACATGTTGACCCTCTCTCTTCTTTCTCTCTCGCTGCTCATCCTTCATCTTTGATAATTCATCATCTGTGCATTCCTTCGTCACGACATGTAAGCCGGGGAAATTCTCAGAGAGGAATTTTTGTAGAAGAGGGAGGAGAGAGCCTTTAGGTCGATAAGTGCCGGAATCGTTGTCGATTACTAGTTCATAGTGTTTGGCGTCTTTTGGGGGAGGTGCTGTGGGGGGACCGCCTGGTATGTCTACGTTAGGATGGGTTTTTTGATCGGGTGCATTGGTGGGTTTGTCGGGGTGAGCGAGTCGACGGACGAAGAATTCGCCGGAGCAGGCGACGTATATATTTACGTCTGAGTGCATGGTATGTTTAGATAGGAGGTCAATTCCTGTTGAAGAGATGAGCAAAAAAACTCAAAAGGAGCGAAAGTGTCTAACCAAACTCTTTTCCTGTTTCGGTGAAACGCAGAAGACCATCGAGAGTCAGTACGTAGGTAAAGACTCGCCCACCGTCATCGTAATGTACCATTTTTAGGAATTGGAGAGAGGCGGCTTCAGATTTGGGTTTAACAGCGCCATATTCTGTGCTATTACTGAAGTTATAGACGCGAGAATATTGATGATGTAGAGCTTTATTTAAGACTCGCCCTCGAAGACCGACTTTAGAGAACATGCCTTTTACGAAGGGCTTAAATTCTACGAAGCGATGATAGAGTTCTGCGGGGACGGGTCCTTGAAGTTGGAATTGGTTTGCTTGAAAACTACCTCTTGTTAGAAAAGTTTCTGTCATCTCTGGAAATGAGAACTTACTCGTATTTCTCAATTTGATCGCTTCCAGGTGCCTTTGTACCAGCAATTCTTCCAATCATTGGAGAGAAATGCTTAATCCATGCAGTTTCCGCAATGGTATACATCCTCCCATGAGGTTTCTCAGACTCGCCCAGCACCTCAGCGCTCAAATACAAAGTACCACTCATATGCACTTGACTGTTGAAAAGAGCAACACAGCCTCGAATCGTATACGCTCTCTTGCTTCCCATTCGTTTCTTAATGGCATACCCTTGATTTTTGATTCCCTTCCAATTTTGGCTCACTTGATCCACGTAAACCGTGACATTTCCTAATCGATCATCATGATCTGAAGGATCTTCGTCATAAAGTCTGCACTTCAATTTGAAGCCTGAAGACGGTATTCCTGCCACAGTCCACGATGTGTTCCATTCCGGATTGGTATTCTTATGTATAGTCGGCGTTCGTAATCGTAACTCTGGGTCCTCTTTATGTCTTAAGGGGAGAGCAGAGGTTAAGGTTGCAAGTATGTAAGGATCCGAAGACCGAGAGTTGAGATCAGAGACTGGCAGATTCTCTGCGCGGTGAAAAGTAAATCGAACAGTATAGCCGTCTCGAGCTGGGGGAATTGGTGTTGCATCGTAACCTCCCGGAGGATTGTTCTTATCTTGGATTTTCTGCTTATTCTCGCTGATTTTGCCTTTTGCTGCCGCTAGTTCCACCTTCTTCTGCTTTTCTTGATCCCCATTTTGTGTCTCCTGCACCTTATTTTGTTTCTCTTGAGCCCCGCTCTCCGTGGAATCTTTCGTCTGGCCGTTGCACTGAGGGGTCTCTTTCTCAGACATTTTCATTTCTTACAAAAGTTAGTTAATTGCATATAACGAAGCAAATCTGGAAGACGAAGTATTTACAATGCTAATCTCACCCCTAATAAACAAGTTTTCCTACCAGTTCCGGCGACGCCCCCGTCGCCTTATCAACGAGTGTTATTGGGACTAACAGGATCTAAAGCCGACGGTGCGGAAGCCCGTTTTGAAGTTCAGCTAGAGAAATCCGTAGGTATGGGGTAGATCTGGCTTCTGCAGATACCAAGAAATCAAGTCAAGAGACAATAGTAAGAACGGATAGTTGTCAAGCTTTTGTCAATAGTAGAGTAATGACCAGCAAAACACTTGTGTCTGATTTGATGCATGAAGGATAAAAATTTGAAGACTTTGAGGCGAGAACGAAGGAATAAAACAAAAATAGTGAAGTGACTTAGGAGAGCAAGGTTCGTTGGCAAAACAAGATTTGGTGTGAAGCTCGCAACTTGGAGGGATCAGCGACGTCATCCCGCGGTCTGATTTATGCCTGGTAAGTGAGGTGTGAATTCTCAGAGACTTTGATGTTCTATAATATCTGGAACAATGGGCTCGTGAATGTTATTTAAATGTTTTATTATATTTGATGAAACTATCTAATAAAACATTGGGCCCTAAATGTTCGAAGATATTTGGAACATTGTGAGAAAAATGAACAGCATAGTCCTTTAGTCTGTCTAGCCAACTGCTGAATGTCTTGATCCATTACTATCACCAGAACATCACTATCTCTATCCAACCGCGAGAGTCTTGTCCTAAGTTCAATGTTTCCTACATTGGAAGTGCAACAAACTTTCATAACCTATTGCTCTTCCCAGCTATTCCCATAAACGCAAAACGCCAACAGTGTTTTCATGGTATCTCCAAGTTATCCATTATTCATTAATAATATATTTCCATCCTCCATCATGAATGCTCGGGAATAGGTGCTTTGGTTAGCCGGCCCGATGCACTGACTCGTTTTAACCTGTCTCGCTCCTTCGATTTGTCATTTGGGGTCATCGTAGGCAAGGCACCCAAAGTGTCGTTGGTCGATCCACCGCGTCCAGCCTTCTGCTCAATATATTGCGCCGCACTCCGACTGAGTGGAAAAGCTGGTAGTGTAGTTGGGATCTCTGCTCCATTTTGAACAAGAAGTTCTGCTACTGGAAAAGCAACAGTCTTTGTAGGTGCTTCAGGCCGGGTCGGTGATGTTGATTGAGCAGGTGAGGCCGGATCCGCAGCAGCAAGAGCTAAAAAGACTGGATGCGTTCCTCTCGACTTGTCGGCTACATTCGGATTTGCTCTCAATGCAAGTGCGTAGATGACTTGTTGAATGTCATTCTTCTTGATAGCAGCTAATAGGGTCTCATCAGCTGTAGCGTATCGCGAAAGAGTCGATGAAATCGGCTCTACATATGCTCGGTCCACATACTTTGCCGTGATGAACTTAAGCCTCTGTTCGCGAGTAGCTTGAGGTGAAGGTTTAGTGGCTTGATCCAACCTAGCCTCCCAGACCATGTTAGAAACACGATTGCCTACCAGTAAAAGGAGCTCGACAATGTCTGTAGTAAAAGAATTGATATCGAGTGTGAGTGACCGCACTTTGCTGATGTGTGTTCCGAGTGAGCGATGTATACCACTACACTCTATGCAGAGAATGATAGCAAGATTGATTGATACCCATTCTGTCTTGATTCCAGAGCCACAATCCGCACACCAGCAATTACCCTGGTCCGCTTCTCGAAGAGTTTGCAGCAGCTTGTCGGGGTTCTCATCAAAACTGTTGCTCCCTGACCGAGCGTATACAGGTCTTGCCCCAACCGTCGTTCTCCGGAACACGTTGTTTGAAGCAGCCGCAGCGTTGTTGTAGTTGGAGTTCTGATGACCATAATTTATAGACGAGCTTTTGCCCGTCAAGATTGAACCAATGTCTCTCCTAATGGAATGGGGTTCTGATTGCGGAACGGGTGCAGGTACGTCCTTCATGCCCCTGCCTTCGACAGCACTTTGAAGAGCATTGTTAATTGCCGATATCCAGTTGTTCATATCATCTTCCGAAGTTGCTTGATATACTCGTTTATATTGAGGTGTAATAACCTCGAAACAAAACCGGCGCTCTGCGTTACGAGCTTCCCGGACAGATGCCATGCGAAGATCGATAGGCTCCATATGCAAATCAAGACGCTGCTTCCAGTTACTGTATTCAGAAAGCTTGCCCGCATCAAGCACAATCCAAAACCTACTTCATGTCAGTGTGACCATGCTGAATGTTGTCGGAATACGTACTTGTGCCAAGCTTGCTTGTTCAAGCCTCTTGGATCTGCATGACTGCCAGGTCTGCTCAACGCCCATAAAAGCCCTTCCTTACGCTGTGTACCATTCTTTTCACTTGTCGTGATTTGAGAGTGATCTTTTTCTTCGAGATCACGGATACCCCTAAATCTCGAATTGGCGCCAGGGCTACCAATTGATCCAACATTCGACTGAAGGCTGCCGGGAGACCTTGAAAATTCCGTGACTCCTCCATTTGAAGTTATGGTCGGCGTACCATTAATGGGAACCGGTCTTAGTGTGGTGCTATCTGCTCTACCCAAATCCGAGTCAGACACATATGAATTTGCTGTCTGGGGAGTTTCAGGAGGTATCGTCTCGGGTTCTACATATGTAATTGTACTCTTTTCGAGGGTCCGTCGCTTCTCCTCCCTTTCAGTCCTCTGGTATCGGAACTCCTTGTCTGCTTCTTGCACTTCCGCACTGAGAGCTTCAAGTTGCGGCAAAAGTCCCTCAACTTTCTTTGCCGTTGCAAGATAGCTCCTCGTTTGGGCATCAGCAAACTTGGTTAAGTGTGACAAGACCTCTTGCTCCTTTCGCCCTCCATGTAAATCCTGCATGAAGGAGGAATAGTCAAAGCGTTTTAGCTCAAAATTTCGACGTTTCGTTTGGTATTTTGAATCGCTTTCAGCACGCTTTTTCTCTTTCAAGGAGTCTTGGCGTTGTCCTAGATAACGTGATACGTAGGCATAGTAATCTTTACTTTCCTCTTCAAAATCTCGTTTCTTTGCTTCCGCTTGCTTGATGTCTAATGTATATAGCTTTGCAAGGGGATCAATAATTATTCTTTGTAGGTTGATGGTGTTTTGTCTCTCATAGGCTAGGATTTCTCGGGCGATTTTATCGAAATAATGGTCGATCGCAGGTTGCACAGCATTGGCATTGGACGAAGATGCTTCTCGAAGCGCGTCCATGAACCCCGATATCGCATCGTTGCACTCAGTCTGCGCTAGATGTGCAGCCTCAGCTTTCCGCAAGACCTTCTTCATCCGCGTGCGCATGTTCCCAGTCTTTTGTTCCAAGGCTTTCATTGTAGCTCGGAAAAGGGGTCCATCTTCGGAGATATTCGTAGCTCCCTCTGAGCGTTGACAAGAGATATCGACCTTGATTGTGTCTCTGGGTTGTGCTTGGCTGACTCCCATGGGACCTTCTATTGGAGGAAGGGGTGGAGTCACAGGCTCGTCGTATTCCGGGATTTCTTGACCACTCATTCGAGATTCCATTGATTGTGACGAAGGGACTCGAAGTTTAGGAGGCGGGATAAGACTGAATTGCGGAGAAGGGGAGCTTGGCTGGCTTAAGACTTGGCTGCCTGTTTATGTTAGCTGAAGTTATCGATTTGTTTCAATTTAGCCTTACTCGATACCCAGAACGAGAAGCTTGCCAGTGTATTCAAACGATGTGCTCGTTGATCGTACTCCACGAACTGTAACGTGTTAGTCTCTTTCACTAACTCCTAAATATCCAACATACACTACAACTGTTCCTCCAGCCTCCTCCACGATCTTCTGTTGGTTTCGGGGGTTTCCACTTCCAGGACCATTCAAACGACACAGATAGACTCCCTCCTGTAGAATAATCTCCCACCAATTGCACATTGGCATTCTTATGTAAGTTCGGGTCGGCATGGAATTCTCGAGTCACTAAATTCTCCACCTCTCGTGCTGTAGAAGCTGATACATATGTGAGACCGTTGATCACAGTATCTACCAGGCCCGTCACAGTATCCGGTGTACCATTGTTACTTGGAATGACTTGTTGAGCCTGTCGTAGGATGAAAGAAAAATGGAAGGTAAGTTCATCGTCCTGGTTAAGCTTGATAATGAAGTTTGGAGGGGTTCCGGGGGAAAGGCTTTCGGGATCCTGTGTAAATTTCATTCAGTATTCGAGCCTGCATGTCCAACATAAGCGTGATCTGCCCGTACCTGCACATATTCTACAACGGCGTTGTCTCCAAGATCTCGAGTCGCAGATACTCTAGTCGCAGGGAATGCATTAGGAAGGACGGTCAGAACAGTTCGTCTTCGTGAGTTGGTGACGGCGAGCTGTGATATCGTCACTATTTGAGAATTAGACATGGGTTTCTTGATATTTCTGCTCCTGCCGAGGATAGTACTGACACCGAGTTTGATCCCTGAGATACAGCGAAGCCCCTTCGTCAGGTCTACTGCCCACATTTCCCATCTTGAAGCTTTGTTGCCCCACCACTAGAAATGCGGCGATTTCGAAGAGTTGCAAGGACCGTCGCTCCAGCCGTTGACAATATTGTCGTGTGCTGTGTTTAGGAATGTGGACTTTGGCATCTAAGCTGCTGGTGTGTTTTGTAACCACGAACAATGCTGAGATGGGGGGAATAATCTCTGTAAGTGGTCTGGATGGGGGATATGCCTGGTCCTGGTTCGAAATGGAGTGAAGCGAGGCGAGGGCGGGACCAACTGCAACGATCAAATTTCTAAATATATGAAGGGAGCGGGTAATGTTTGGATGGGTGCGGTGTCTAATTTGAATGCGGTAATTGGGAATGAAACGTTATGACGATGAGTACGGTATGTAAGTATGCAAGAGAGAAGAGGTTCAGACTGGAAGAAGGAGTTCGGCGATCGAAGGAGGATGAATGTCTTCCTCCTCAGCCCCCTTTTCGGGCCACAACATATAACATATAACATATAACAGCTGCCTTCAATGCTGACGTATTTGACGTACCTGTTGACCCATTCCACCAACACAAGGCTGTGAATGCGGGGGAGGAATAGCTGTGTTTGGTCACGATCTCAAGTCATCATTCATTCCTTTCTCTCTTTCCCATGCGAACCTCGACACCACAGCTTGCTGTCATGCGCACCTCTATGGGTGCTAGATTGACTGCTACAGAGAACTCCAAAGCCATATGCTTGGTGCCCGTTCCTACCTCAAAATTAATCCTCTGCCCAAGGAGATGACATTTCATTGGGCTATACGAAGTAAGACCATCTAGGGTCTGATGCTTCTCACTCATGTCGCCGTGTAGAGAAGGATAGGATAATTCATTAGCAAAATCTTTTGGTAATACGGAACATAGCCTTCATTGCTCAAGTTCTTACCCTTGGACCCCTAATCAACTTCATCGATGAGTGTCACTTCTTGCCGAGGCTGCGGGAGTAACTGCAATCCATCAACGCTCAACACATGAATTTTAATGTTTTCAATTTGTATCTCCCTCACTTTTTTTCGAGTTACTCTGTGAATAAGACGGTAATGATAAGATAAACTGGTTCCAATTCTCTCTCAAACCCTCACTTCTTGAATCTCTAATTCCAATATTCCTTGCTATGGCCCCCGCAACCTACAAAGAAGCTACTCAAGTTAAGCAGGAGACTTCACACACCTACTCGGCCTTTTTCCCTCCAGATTGGTGTATAGGTTCAGGCATGTTTTCTCTCTCATCTCTCCTTCTCTAGCTAACAAATTTCAGTCCCCAATGGCGGATATATCACATCGGTCTTCCTCCGAGTAGCCTCCCTCCATTTCAACACCACCCTCGCTGCCCAAAAACAGCCCAACACGCAAATACTACACCTCTCCTTTCTCCGTCGAACCTCTACTGGTCCGGCTCTCTTCACTGTGACTGATACAAAGCTCGGTCGCCAAACTAGCACCATCCATATATCACTGTCACAGGATAACCGTACTGAAGTCGTGGGGTACTGTAAGTGATCACTTTCCCTTTCTCCGAGTCAGTTGCTTCTATTTGGCAACTTTAGCCTACTGAGGAGCCTAAGATATCTAAAAGTTACATGCCTAAACTCTCCTTCAAAGTATCTAAAGCAATCCCTCCTTCCAGCCCAAAAACTAATTCTCCCCCCTAGTAACACACTCCTCACCCAACCTAATAACAGGGCCCACCCTCCTTACCGACTATGTGCTCTCCCCCACCCCCCTTCCGGTCTCCCTCCCCCTCCTCAGCAGCAACACCTCGCCCAACTGGACCCTCCAAACGATCTCCCCCTTTCCCAGTTTCCGGAAAGCCACATTACGAGCACACTTCTACTTTCCCAAATCTTCTTCCTGGAAAGGCGACCACAAAAGCATTAATGATCAATGGACACGTCTCTCTACTTTCGAGAGTCATGGTGAGAAATGGGATACTGAGGCGCTGGGATTTGTGTGTGATATGTTTCCACAAGCTGTGGAGGCTCTTGAAGCCTTAAAGCCCTCATCCTCCACCAAAGAAGAGAAACAAAACCCCCCCTCAGCAAAATACTGGTACCCAACCCTCTCTCTTAGTCTGGACATCAAAAAACCGCTTCCCCCTTCGGGAAGCGAATGGTTATTCGTACGAAACACAAATAAACAGATTAAAGATGGGAAACTAGATATTGAAGTAGTGGTGTTGGATGAAGGAGGGGAGATAGTGGCTTTGAGTCATCATGTGGCGTTAGTGGTGGGGACGGAGAGGAATTTAGGGGCTAGGAGGAAAGGGGAGGGCCCGGAGGGGAAGGAGAAGGAGAGTAAGATTTAGGTTGAGGGTGAGGAGGGTGAGAGTGAGAGAGGGATTCGGATTGCGATTGCGATTTGGATCTGGGAGTCCTGAGAGGGAATTGGGGGCTAAGGTGGGCGAATGGAATGATTGTGGAATAGAGATTGGGAATGCCTTTACAATTTAGGAGATATTAAAGCGTTTGGGCCCTCTTGCTAGACAGGTGAGATTCCGGAAATGAGCATTCTAGAGAAATTTGAAATGCATAGCTTTTCACAGTTATTCTTAGAAATCGGTGACACTTCAACCATTACAGTTCATAACAAAATCGTTTAGATATCTCAATTCGTCTCCCCATTACTTCTGCCTATGACACCGACAAACCGACAAACAAAGCAAAACCTTCGTCAGATAAATGACAAGAGCACGCTGTCTAGAAAACAGTTGAATGCTGTCTATGATGAATGAAAACGCCTCAGCATATCTACTTCCATAACAATTTCTATCCCCTATCATTCCCCACGGTCCACTCCTTGCTCGTGTTTGTTGGCTGTAGTCGACCTAACCTGACTGAACGCATTCGTTTTCGTTGAGTTTTTTTATATCCCGAGTTTGATTGACTTAGCGATGCTAGATATTTCTGGAGGCTGCTGTAGTAGCTCGCGTTGCTCGCGTAGGAAGGAATGGGGCTTTGAAGCATAACGCTGAATCGAAGGTCGCTTCACATAAAATCATCACTGAAACCAGTTAGTAGATCATCACGCAATTGAACATGAAGAAGACTCACTCTCCAAAGTCATCGTCGTAAGCATTAACGTCATGGGCACTTGCCACATTTCTACTGGCAACCAATGCAACTTTTGTCTTCTGAGCCTTGCTCTTCTTAGTACCCTTCTCAGCCAACTTCTCCTCCTTCATCTTCTCGTTGCTTAAAGCAGTCAAGGTGCTTGCAATCTTCTTGATTTGATCACTGGGAAGATCTTTAGCGAGTTGCTTTGTAAACTCCTGTAAGAAGATGACATATTGTGCCTTCTTAGAATTACTTCTGATGACTGGAATGAGAGTATCGCGGAGTTTCTCGAATTGCAGCTTTGTCTTTGGGTCGAAGAGTGGGAGGGTTGTAAGATCAACGGTGGCTGTTGGATTCTTTGCATCGACGACGACGGCGTTTGCGGCAGTAGTAGCCTTTCGAGAGTTGCTAATGCCAATGTTGCCAAACAGATCCTCCGCGTGCTTTAGATCAGACTCCTGCTCGGTTCTTCGGAGACGTTCTCTTCTAGTAGCTTCATCTTCCTCGCTGCTTTCGTCACTCTGCTCTGCAAGTCGGCGTTGGTTCTCCGCTTGGCGCTCGGCGATGCGTTGGGCTTTCGATTTCTTGTTCGCAGCGGCTTCAGCATCGGCTTTTGCTTTCTTCTCAGCAGCGGCTTTGGCTTTGGCTCGTTCGACCTCGGAATCTTCGGCTGCGTCCCAGGAGTCCAATACTTCGTCGCTGTCCTCTTCATCATCGAATTTACCTCTGCGCGGAGGAGCCACAGCTAGAACAGGTGGCGAGGATGGTGCAGTGGTGTCGCTCTCCTCGGAGGAGGACTCTTCTTCATCTATGGCGATGAAATAGCGGTCAGCAACTGTAGCCCTGTAAAAGAAGGTCGTATAATGAACTTGGGAAGCATCTCTGAGAGGTGCATGTTCATCTGCAAGGTCGATCTTCCGATTTTGAGCCTCACTGGAGGACATCTAAAAGATGCGTTTGGTGACCTCGGCGGCCCATGATGCAGGAAATGGAGACACATCATGCTCGTTGTCAACATTCGGCTGGCAATCTGCCACCGGACGCGTGAACTAGAATTTCTAATCACTTACCCCACTTCTCAGGCATATTGAAGGCTTGCGATTGATCTATTGGATTGGTACGATTGTTCGAATGGTCTCAGGATAAGAGAGTTGGAGTTTTGATGATTTTCCTTTGTCTGGGTTGTTTGTTGAGAAAGAACAAAGGGCTGTTGTGCGCTTGGGGTTTAGGTTGGATCTCAAGAAAGTAGTCAGTTCGGTTGGTGCCTGAAATTGCCGGATTTAGCCTTTCCGTCTAAACAACAAATTTTGATTCATGAATTATTATCTAGTGGTAGGCGGGAGGACCCGGGTAGTCTTTTCAAGTGAGATACTAGGTATTTTTTTTTAGATATTTCAAGCACACAACTTAGCCCACGCAAAGTGAAGAAGACGAGAGTCATGCCAGCATGAGGCTTGAAGAAGAAATTGCAGAATACATCACCGCGAGGACAAGTCTCACAAGTGTGTGCCAAGTACGTGGCAGATATATCTTTTAATTCATGTCCTCATTGGTCATTCCTATTTTCATAGGCCAATGCTCGCATCTCATTGGCTCCCGAACTTAGCAGTATTTCCTAGTGTCACCTTAAAGATTATCTACAATTCGACAGCAGTTCTGAATTTCTCGCCAGCATAGATGGCCTTGTCACCAAGCTCCTCCTCAATTCTGAGGATCTGGTTCAACTTGGCCAGACGCTCAGATCGTGCTGGGGCACCAGTCTTGATTTGTCCAGCACGGAGACCAACGACAATATCGGCGATAGTGACATCTTCGGTCTCTCCGGATCGGTGAGAAACCATAACACCCCATCCAGCGGCGAAGGAGTCCTTTGCTGCTTGGATAGATTCGGTGAGGGTACCAATTTGGTTGACCTTCAACAAGAGAGCATTGCAGGACTTGAGTTCAATAGCCTTCTTGATTCGGAGAGGGTTGGTAACAGTCAAATCATCACCGACGATTTGAAAGTCAGAGGTCTTGTAGAAGTAGCTCCAAGCCTCCCAGTCATCCTCAGCAAATGGATCTTCGATGCTGACAATTGGGTACTTCTTGGCGAGGGTCTTGTATTGATCGGCGAGTTCCTCATATGTGATCCACTTGGTTGGGTCACTGTCTGGGTTCTTGAAGTCCAAGTCGTACTTCTTAGCATCTTCCTTGTAGAACTCACTGGATGCAACATCCATGGCGATGTTCATCTTTCCAGTGTATCCAGCAGCCTCAATAGCCTCGGTGATGAGTTCGAGAGCCTCCTCGGCAGTTTGAATATCTGGCGCAACACCACCCTCATCTCCGACATTGCCAGCAGATTGTCCGTACTTCTTCTTGGCGAGAGACTTAAGTTGTTGGTAAACTTCGGCACCGTGACGAAGAGCCTCGGTGAAAGAAGGAGCAGCTCTAGGACCAGTTAATGATCCAACTCATACATGCGTTGAATTACCATGACTTACGAAGGAACAATCATGAACTCTTGGAAAGCCAACCGTCCACCAGCATGGGATCTGTGTATGATTAGTGAGCCGACGAGGAAAAAGGGATGAGTTACTGACCCCCCATTCAGAACGTTCATGAATGGAACTGGGAGAACATAAGGCTTCTTGGTACCAGCAAGGTCGGAAACGTGAGCGTAAAGAGGGATGCCCTACAACAATTAGCATTCGAAGTATTTTGGATGACCCAGATAGACTGACCTTCTCAGCAGCAGCAGCCTTGGCAACTGCCAAGCTGACACCAAGAATAGAATTGGCACCGAGCTTTCCCTTGTTTGGGGTACCGTCTAGTTGGATCAAGAACTCATCAATCTTTGACTGGTCCTTAACATCAATGCCCTCCTTGATGAGAGCAGGGCCAATGATATCATTGACGTTGCTGACAGCCTTGGTGACACCCTTTCCAGCCCACTTGCTCTTGTCTCCATCACGGAGCTCAACAGCCTCGTGTTGACCTGTTATTCGACGTTGATCAGCCCATCCTCTAATTATCGGACAACTTTGTATACGCACCAGTGGAAGCACCGGATGGAACAATAGCACGGTGGAGACCAGTTTCGGTGACAACATCAACCTCGACGGTTGGATTACCACGAGAATCGTAGACGGAGCGAGCTTTGATTTTGGTGATAGCCATGATGACTTCTGGCGGGGTAATTGGGATTAGCTTGGCTAGTACAGAAAGGATGGAGAGATTGGAGTGAATGTCTCAGGAAAGAGGAAGGATGCCCACCTTATGCTCTTCAATTGCTGTAGTGTTCTAGAAATCCTTTTATCAGTTGATGTGCCAGCTTTGCTTTGCGTTGAAGATTGGGCTGGAAAAAAGGGATCATGGTGGGGTTGCAAACTTGCAAACGAGTGAGACCGGAGATCCAGGATTGTTGAGCAAAGATGTCTTCGCGATCAGGAAGGCGAAGAGTTAGGTAACAAACAAAAGAGACATGTACTGACCTTGTTTATGTGCGGCGGAGAAAAGGTTGAATTAGGAGTGAAGAGAGATTGAAGGGTTGGAAGAAGAAGGGAGAAGCTTTTAAGTTTGGGGGGGGGGAGTAACGGAGGTGGTCAAGAATTTCGTGCTTGGTGGGGTGGACTGAGGTGGGTCGTCGTTTCCTCACCTCATATGGAACATTCAACATGTAACTTTCAACTTTCAACTTTCAACTTTCAACTTTCACATCCGAACTACTACTTTGAAGGTGGGAATATTGCTGTCATTCATCAATTCATTACCGCTCTATAGTCCAGCTAGGACTGTGATTTTGGCTTCGTCTTCTTCGGTCGAAGAGGCTGAATTCATGTGTAGGGCTTGCAGCTATAAGTGTTACTATTTCTTCGTCTACATCTATCCAGAGCTGATTAACCCCGAATTTATACCAACAGTCAATGCAGATGGCTCCTTGACACGCGCTGCAATTTTCATAAGTGTCGATGTCGGAATAACCACATCGGAGAACAGCTCATCCTCATCGGGCCGGACCGTTGCGTCAGAAGTACCGTTGCATGGGGGTCCGAAAATACTTCGAACATTCATCTCTCATCTGAAATTCTTACCGAGAGAGAAGTTCTGACCGTTTCCGGCGCTTCACTAGAGTTGAGTGACTTGAATGAACCATTGAGAGGAGCTAGATTCCAAGATGAGCCTCCCGAGATGAGAAATCTCAAAATAGACTTATCTTGATGGAAGTATGTTTATACCCGTCATCATCATTATTGATCTCTGAACGCCTAGCTTACTTTCGGTAGGAGCGTCACCCTGTAGAGACGTTCATGTTCATGTTTTCAAATTACTTCTACTAGTTTGATGAGAGATTCATATTCCTCAAGCATATTGCATAAAAGGGCAATGGTGAGCCCACCTGTCTGTAGCTGTCACGCATAGGGGAACTGGAGTGATAGGGTTGTAGATCGTTCGAGTATCTGTTATACTGTTAGACATGTGGTCTGCACATAGGATTCTTTCATATCTTATCTGCAGCTAGGTAAGTGCTAGACTATGTAAATTGATAGCACAGCATATCCCCATAGGTAGGTGAGGACTTACTAATGGCGGAAATGCGGATGGCTGAGGTTGGAGAATGCTTCAAAATTGTATCTTATAAGACAATACGTAGAAGTTGCTTATCTAGAGCGAATAGAATTTGAGCTTCCGGCACTTCAGTTCTCAGAACTTGTTCAACAACACCTCTACTTTAGGACCAAGCATATATTATGAAAGCTTCACATTATTTGAATGGTTCATATCTAATCTATAAAGTAATCTTGTTTATTTTCTATGAAATCCAAGTTATATAATAACAAATTATTCATAAAAAAAAGTAGGTCAAGAATTGGTGCCTGAGGAAAAGTAGCAATGAGAAGGCAGCAGTGAGCTTCGCAACGCAACTTGCAAGCTACATCTATTTCCGTCTACGCCTTCCCAAACAACTTCTTCCAACCATCTCTCCCTTAACTTCGAAATCGTTCCACTAATTATCGATAACCGCCATCGTATCCTCCACTCAATCAATCTCTAATTCAAAATGCCTGCTGGAACTGAGGATGCGCAGCGCGTTCACGCCTTGTCGTCGTTTAAAGATAAACTACTTGAGTCGAGGGAATGGGAGGCAAAGCTAAAGGCTCTACGATTAGACATCAAGGGTTTACAGAAAGAATTCAATCACACAGAAGATAACATCAAAGCTCTGCAAAGTGTTGGACAGATCATTGGAGAAGTTCTGAAGCAGCTTGATGATGAGAGATGTAAGTCCCCCATCCATCCAATTTCCCAGAACCTCTCCTTACTGACACACGAGTCTTCCAGTCATCGTCAAAGCCTCATCTGGACCCAGATATGTCGTTGGATGCAGATCGAAAGTGGACAAGGCGAAGCTGAAGCAAGGAACCCGAGTTGCTCTAGACATGACCACACTTACAATAATGCGCATGCTTCCCCGAGAAGTCGATCCGCTCGTCTATAATATGTCTTTGGAGGATCCAGGTCAGGTCAGCTTCGGTGGAATCGGTGGTTTAAATGAGCAGATTAGAGAACTTCGAGAGGTTATTGAGCTTCCGTTAAAGAATCCGGAGCTCTTCTTGAGAGTTGGGATAAAGCCTCCAAAGGGTGTCTTGTTGTACGGTCCGCCCGGAACTGGAAAGACTTTGTTGGCAAGAGCTGTGGCTAGTAGTTTGGAGACGAATTTCTTGAAGGGTAAGCTTCATGTTACTCTTACAAATAGCTGCATTATTGACTGCTTATAGTTGTATCATCTGCTATCGTCGACAAATACATTGGAGAATCGGCACGTTTGATCAGAGAAATGTTCGGATATGCCAAAGAACATGAGCCATGTATCATCTTCATGGACGAGATCGATGCTATCGGAGGACGAAGATTTTCGGAGGGAACATCAGCAGATCGAGAAATTCAACGAACATTGATGGAGCTATTAAATCAACTGGATGGATTCGATTATCTTGGAAAGACAAAGGTCATTATGGCTACCAACCGACCGGATACTCTTGACCCTGCACTTTTGCGAGCTGGACGCCTTGACAGAAAGATTGAGATTCCTCTGCCAAATGAGGTTGGCCGTCTGGAGATCATGAAGATTCATGCTGCAGGTGTGGTTACGGAGGGAGATGTTGATTTCGAGAGTGTGGTTAAGATGAGTGATGGTCTGAATGGAGCTGATTTAAGAAACGTGGTCACAGAAGCGTATGTATTCCCATCCCTCCATATTTTTCGTTATTAATTCGGTTTCTAGTGGTTTGTTCGCAATCAAAGACTATCGAGATGCAGTCAACCAAGACGACTTCAATAAAGCAGTCAGGAAGGTCGCAGAGACAAAGAAGCTGGAGGGCAAGCTGGAATACCAGAAACTATAAGTCCTGCATTGGACCTTGTTTTTCTTTATTCTGGCGCCATAGCATGCATTATTGAGGGAAGTTAAGCATAAGCAATGGCTTGACATCTGTAAGAATACCACGTAAATTAAAGACTGCTTTCAAGTCTGAGGATCTTGGGTAAAACACCTGAACTTTACACTCCCAATGTTTTACTATCTTTGTGAACTTGTTTCATACTATTCGAAAGTTTGAAAGTATCTTGAAATGCTAATAATTTCTTAAGCTTTTCAAAGTTCAATTGTTCCAAATGATAGATAAGTATGGAATATTTAGAACTTGATGTTCCATATACAGAACCTAAGGAATCAAGGGAGGAGGGAATCTTAAATGACTACTTTATATGAGCAAGCCGAACCAAGAACAAAGCCTCCTACTCGAGTAATTTGATATCGAACTTTCCCTTTCTTTTAAAACCTCACATTGATAGACCCCCTTAAAAAGAATTATAATATAAATATATATTTAATTACCCTCCTTCCGCCCCTCATAGATACGAGATACGATATGAATATCTCTATATCATCCGTCCACCGTATGCATCCATTATGATACTTTTATTACAAGAAACTAGGATCATCCCCCCTTCTCCCTCTGAAAATAGGACTTGCTTTTTTCCAACCCAACCAAGCTAAACCTAGTCCCCTAAAGCTCACAAAGGGAAATCTCCTATGGGCCAAATGTTAAAAATGTATGTACAGTACAAGGAGAAGAGTAATAGAAAGGGATGCGAAGGGAACACCTTTGGAAAGAAAAGAGAAAGAGGGTTTGGGCTTAAGATCTCCAAAACCCAGCAGAGGTCGATCATTCGAAAGGTGTATGAAAGTACTCAAAATGGTGATCAAGCCTTCGGCTTCCCTCGGACCTGCTCTTTTGAATAGATACTATCCCCGTCATACCCAAACAACTGTTGATCTCCCTTCCCACCCATCCCAATGAACTCATTCAAATCCCTATTCTTACTCGGCGTATCCTCTTTTCTATTCGCTGCAGGTCCCCCCTTTGGAATGACACCATTGGCATTATTGACTCTATTCTGGGAACTCTTGGCTATTGGATTCTTGATGTAGACTTTTAGTGGTGTCTTGTCAGGTGTTTCGATTACCCGAGTGAGTTTAACTTTGTTGATGGAACTAAGTAAAGTGCGCTCACGAGCTATCTTGCGTTTGGAGAAATCGAGGCCAGCCATCCCACCTACAAGACCATCTGTGCTATCGTTAAGATTGATCGTTGCTTGTCTAGTCCAAGGATGTTTAAGACAGTCTTCGATGGTGTAGCGTTTTTCCACATCCACGGTAAGCATGCGGTCGATAAGGTCGAGAGCTGGATCGCCAACGGAATCCCAGTATGGAGATGGGTAATCGAAACGGCCGGCTTTAATTTGTTGGGAGAGCGTGAAGGGATGTTGTTCGGTGTAGAGCTCGTCGGAGAAGGGGGGAAAGCCGCAGAGGCAGATGTAGAGGACTACTCCTAAGGACCAGATGTCTACGGCTTTTGTGTAGCGGCGGTGATTGCTATCTTCGAGGATTTCTGGTGCTACATAGCTAGGTGTGCCACAGAGTGTGGTGGTGAAGGACTCTTCTCCTATGATCTTTGCAAGACCGAAATCCGCTAATTTCACATGCAGGTCTTTGTCCATCAACAAAATGTTCTCTGGCTTGATGTCTCGATGGACAATGCCACGCTCATGCTACGCATTGTCAGAAAAAAAAAACAATTGAATTATAGGGACGAGACCTACCAAATATTCGACGCCCTGAAACAATTGGATGAACACTTTCCTAGTCTCGTCTTCTGTCAACTTTGATTTCATAACAATCCAATTGAATAGTTCTCCCTCAGCCGCAAGCTCCAACACAAGATATACGGCGCTATGCTCATTAAACGTATCTTTCAAGCAAAGCATACTAGGATGGCTAACGCCCATCAACACTGCAATCTCTTGCTGCAAACCCTCCGTCTTCGATCGTTCCTCTATGCCCGGATTTTTGGTAAAGACTTTAACAGCATATCTGTGGCCTGTGGATTTCTCTACGCACAAGAACACCTCTGCAAAGTGACCTTTTCCTAGCTTCTCCAGTAGTGTATACTGCTGTAGAAACACACTCGACTCTCGGTTCTTTGGATATCTGAAAACGAATCTTGCCTTGTCTAATACCGTAATCTCATCTCCCTCTTGCAACTCTCGACGCTTGTTTCGGCCAATTATAGCCTCGTTGACAAAGGTACCATTACTTGACAAATCCTCGACCACGGCAATGGTATCACCTACTTTGTTCTCGGTAAATATTAAACAGTGTCGGTTCGAGACAATGGGATCCTCAACGATTAGATCTGCGAATCTAATTTAGCACAATTTCGCAATGGAGAAATGCTTAAAACCTACCACACTCTGGATGTCGACCAATCAAGTATCCTCCTGAAGCAATTCCCACAAACTTGGTGGCCTCGTAAGCATCTTCGACTCGGAGAAGAGACTCTTTTCCATCTTTACCCTTTTGAGATTTCTTCAATTCATCCAGCTTGTTTGGCGTGGGACAAGCAGTTCTTTTTCTCATAACCAGCGATTTGCCATATTTCTGATCTAATGGAAGCAAATATCCCCAAACGCCTTCCTCAGTCTCATCCTTAACATCATCAGATAAAGCAGAGGTAGGAAAGGCAAATTGTGAGAAGACTTGGGTGTCTTGAGGAGATGAAATTCCTGGTATATCCATGACGGGTGGATCTGGGGTACGGTGTCGAAGTTGACTCGGTCGACCTTCAGGAGGGGTAGCTGTAACTTCTTTGTAGGCCTCACTTGGAGAGGTTGATTCTTGGTGCGTTATGGGAGACGGCAGATGTTGTTTCTTCGAAATGGGGGTGGTATGTGCTTGTGATTGCGTTTGTGATAATCTTGTAGAGCGACGAGGTTTCTTAGAAGGATCTTGTTCTTCGGCAGCAGTGGCCTACGATTAGTTACACAAATCAGCATTATTGGAGTTAGAGTGAATGATATATCTGAGTCATTCTTTGGACATACTCTACCCCGTTTTTTACCCCCCTTTGGAGCCATCTTGAGAGGAAAAAAACGCTCGACTTTCACTTCAGACGACAATGCAGTTTTAGTAGACAGCCACAGCCAGAAGGTACCGATTTAACAAAGCAAAAAGACGATTGGGATTAGATTCCGGAAATAATGTTGCAAGTATCCAAGAATATACCAAAAATAGGATCCAAGATGTTTATTGAAAGTATGTTCCAAGAACCTCAAGTGAAGTCAACAAATGGAGTCGGGGACTAATGCTGCTTACGCCGAGGATCGTTCTTTGGGGGAAATTTAGTTTACCGAGCCGTAGGTTTAAAAAAGGAGATCTCCGCTTCGTATAGGTACGCAAGGAGAACTCTTGTATCTTAAAGAAAAATGCATGAAGGAGTGGATTTGTAAAAAAGAAGTTGTAAATCACAAGCAAAATCATTTGCACAACATAAATGGGAATCACGTTCTCGATTGGCAGGGGTTAATTTCTGTATTTAGCCTGTATTGGACAATGATCGTTTTTGACGATGACGATCAGGGCGACCTCGGGATCCAAACGCCAGTAAAGATCTGACTAAGCCTCAAGTTCCTGACTGTTCCTCGTTGCGCTTCCAGCGCCTATTCTCGTGATCTAGGCGTCTGACCAAGTCTTCCAAAGCGACTCAAGGGAGGACCGAGTGATTGAGACTGTTGCAGACCTGTCACGGGAACTTTGATTCTGATCGATGGCCTCTAGACATGCCAACGCCCAGAAACCCCAGTCTGCTGTTGACTATTAGAGTGCGTGTTCGTAGATGATTGTAGACGAGTAGACGAATAGGTCCAAGGCTGCCCATATAGCCACATGAATGGTTGTAATCTCAAGAGAGATCATTTGATAATCCAGAAATCCTCAACTGTCAAACCTCGTCTTTCTCTTAAACCCCTGAACATGAGGCGAATTCGACCTCCCTCTATCCAGACCTGCCATAACTCTCTCCGCTGCACTCTTCTGCCCATTCCTTCCTCCAAGTCCAGCACTAGGGGTTCCACTTCGACTATTATCAGTCGATGTGGCCCCGGGAACGAAATCAATAGCCGTCCTCAGACCCCTAGCCTGCTCCTCTTCCTTCCCCTTTAAAATCTTCTGCTGGCTCTTCGCTAGCTCGTCCTTAAAGGCAGACTGAGGAAACCCGTTCGGATCCCAAATATCCTTTGGAAGAGTAGTAGCATATTGACCAGCTTCACTGATACTTGCAAAGTCCATAAGTTTCTGCATTAAAGCTGGATTCTTCATAGCCGACGATTTGGCGAGTTTCTCGTTGAAATGAACCCCCCTTTTCTTTAGTTCGAGGAAGTGTTTGAATTTGGCATTTATGCTTGCTCCTGGAGATCCAGGTGGCGAGGGAGGGATGTCGTAGTTTGGGACGAGTGGCAGAGTAAGATCTCGTAATTGAGCTCGGTTCGCCGAATATGGAGATTTGGGGGATGACGGGGTGGACTCTTGCTCTTCTTCTTCTAAGATCTCGCCCATTGGAAGATCCGCTGGCATTGTCGGTCCTATTGCTGGGCCTTCTAAAGGAGCTTCAAGATTCGCGGCCTGGGAAGAATCGGCGTCTTGCGATTCTAAAAGTCGCTTTCCGTTCGTCTGTATTTCTGCCAGAAGGTTAGGAAACTCTTGAACATAATTGTAAGGTAGCCACGTACCCCAGTTTATGCCATTTCTATGAGTGTCTAGCAATAAAACTTCCTTAACCTATCGTCTATCCTATCAGTAAGAGTCAGAATCTTGTGCTAAATAGATTCTTTGACTTACGTGTGCAGAATTTGAGCTTTCTTCTTGTTGCTCCAAAACATTGTCTTCCTCCTCACTACTTCCATAATCTACCAAACTTGCCATAGTTGCGAATATTTGTTGGCGTGGAAAAAGTTGGTGGTTCAAGATTATCTTATTGGCGAGCCGAACTCGCGTCTGAAGCTGCCTGGAAAGCTCCAGCTCCTACCATCTAACGTTCACTTCTCATCAACCATTCCTCTCTCAAACATTTACCTCCCAAAACAAGTCACCTTCTTAAATTCCTTATCTCTACATCATGAATCATCTTCCCCAAGCTTGGGGCAGAGTACGTTCAAACAGTCTACAAGTTATGAGCTCAAACACAGCTTACTGACATCCTATTTCTAGCCTCGCGATGATGTCTACGGTCCATACGATCAATCATATCTCCAAAGTAACGGCCCAAACCAACACACGCAATCTCCAGTCGTCACCGGGACCTCAGTCGTAGCTCTCAAGTTCTCAGATGGCGTCGTGATCGCAGCAGATAATCTTGGTACGTCCTCGTTCCCTCCCTTCGACAACCTACACTTCCCCAAATGTTATCTAACTTCTAGCTATATTAAAACAGCATCATACGGTTCTCTTGCCCGCTTCACAGACGTCAAGCGTCTCCGCAAATTCGCCGACTCCTCCGTTGTCGGTTTCGGCGGCGACGTCTCAGACATGCAATACCTCGACCGTCTCCTCACCTCCCTCGACACCGAAGAAGCCTATTCCTCGTCCGGCCACACCCTAAATGCCTCCAATCTACACAAATATCTCTCCAAAGTGCTCTACAAGCGCCGTTCCGACTTCAATCCCCTTTGGAACCACCTCCTCGTCGCCGGATTCAACACTGAGGGCAAACCTTTCTTGGCTTCTGCCGATTTACTAGGCACTACATTCAGTTCTCCCAGTTTAGCTACGGGGTTCGGAGCCCACTTGGCACAGCCATTGTTAAGGAAGGTGGCACCGGATGAGGAGACAGCAGCTAAGTTGACGAAGGAGAAGGCGATTGAGGCCGTAAAGGAGAGTATGAAAGTGTTGTTTTACCGGGATGCGAGGAGTTTGGATAAGTATTCTATTGCTGTTATTACGAAGGATGGCATTGATTTGAAGGAGAATGAGAAATTGGAGAACCAGAGTTGGGCTTTGTGAGTTCCTCCTTTTCCTTCCTTCCATCTTCGAACATATTGAAGAGTACTTACTGACCGAATGAATGAATGGATAGTGCAGATCAAATTCGCGGATATGGAACTCAAGTCAATTAGAACTAACTAGGGGCTTTATTCCTATGCATTGTACTATTAGATTCACGAATGAGCATGAAGCATATCTAAAGAGAATCGTTTCCCGCCTGAGTGAAACCTGAAGTGATATGAAAGTTACCACCATATCTCGTAGGCATGTACCCACTTAATTGCTGGGAATTATTCCAGTACTGTGGAAGAGAGGAATAGTTAAAATGTAAGATTCCAGAATACTACATCTAAAGATAACCACCTTCATTTGGAGAAAGTAGTCATGAGTTTGAACATGAAGAATCTAGAGATTTATTTATCAGACTTGAAGTAACTCAGTTTCGACAGTACTCTATCAAAGCAGCATCATTTCACATAAGAACCCGAGTGATTATCTCTAAACTGCTATTTTTTTGGTATTTAGTATTTAGGACAGACTGCCGGACCGGCGACATAAGGTCTATTTCTTCTCAAAGAATATCCCCATGATACCGTTCTGGGTAATGCAGCAGCAAGCAGCAAAAGAACATCTTAAAAAAAAAAAAAAAAAACGGCGTAGAAAAAACAATGCCATTATTTCATCCTAAAAAGAACCCATTTTGCCATGCCCACCAACTTTCGCTAATTAATTCAGGCCCTTTCCCAAACACTCCACCCCCTTTGACCAGCCAGTATCGAACCAGCTAGAAATCTATTCGACAGTTACTGATTTCGCCAAATTACGCGGGAAATCGACGTTAACGCCTGCTGCACAAGCCTGAGTTGAAAGTTAGTATTGGGGGGTTTGATTGTGAGGAATGAGGAAAGACTTACCAAATGGTATGAAATGAGCTGAAGAGGAATGACGTTCAGGAGACCTTGTAAGCAGTCGACGGTCTGTGGAACCTCAATCTTCTCAGCATGGCTGGTCTTAAATTCGTCGTCGTTAGGATTGCAGATAATAATTGGCTTTCCAGAACGAGCGATGACTAGATTTTATTAGCATTGAACTGTTTATATTTGAAACTGTAAATACCTTGTTGGTAAGCATTGAGAGACTTTGCGAAGATATCATCTCGAGTCATAATCATGATGATAGGCAAATTCTCATCCACCAGAGCCAAAACTCCGTGCTTAAGTTCACCAGACATGACGGCCTCGCAATGGAGGTAAGAAATCTCCTTGATCTTGAGAGCGCCCTCGAGAGCAGTAGAGTATTGGCTACCTCTGCCTAAAAGCAAAAGACTCTTCTGGTCCTTGAAGGTTCGGGCACACAACTCCTTAATAGGTTGATCAAGTTTCAGAATCTCCTTGATTTGCTCGGAGATGCGGCCAAGACCATCCATAATATCCTCTCGTCTCTTGATCTTTGACGCACGATCCTCACTCAAAGATAGCGCAAACATGATCATGGCAATGAATTGAGATGTGTAAGCCTTGGTTGAGGCAACACCGATCTCAGGACCAGCGTTGACGTGAACACCACAGTGGGTGAGTAGGGAGATTGAGGATCCAACAACATTAACAATACCAACGGTCAAGGCACCTCGCTCCAAACAGTATCGAAGAGCCATAAGGGAATCGGCGGTCTCTCCGGATTGAGAAACGAAGACACAAGTGTCATCACGGAAAACAGGGGCTTGCCTGTCGAGGAAATCGGAAGCCAACTCAACTGAAATGGGAATTTCAGTCAGCTCTTCAAAGGCACCACGAACTGCCATGCAGGAATGGTAACTAGTCCCGCAAGCAATGAATATGATTCTTCTGCACCGACGAATGGTAGCAATGTATGATCTCAAACCACCAAGTGTGACAATCTTGTTCTCAACGTCCAGACGTCCTCTCATGGTGTTGATAACAGATTCCGGCTGCTCGAAGATTTCCTTTTGCATGAAATGATCGAATTTGCCCTTCATGATTTCCTGGAGCTCCAACTCGATAGTTTGGATGGTTCGAACGTTGGAGGAACCATCAGCCTTTTTCAGTCTGTGGATGTTCAGAGAACCTTCGTGAATGTGTGCAATATCATCATCCTCAAGGTACATAACTTTCTTTGTGTGCTCAATAATAGCAGATGGATCCGAAGAAAGGAAGAACTCGGTTGGCATAGGTGTTCCATCGTCAGTCATGAAAGCACGAGATTGAGATCGGTGTAGAAGTGACTTGTCGGCAGGTCCAAGAGCATTTCCAACAGAGAGGAAGTTTCCCACAGCTGACTTCTTCAGGGCAGCAGTCTGGGAAGCCTGCTCAGCAGGAAGTGCTCCGTCCTCTGCATATTCAACATCGACGAAGTCGACCTTCATTCGCTTTTGTGTTCGGACACCAATAACCAGAGGAGAACCCTTTCGGGCTGCAATAACTTCGTGGGGATAGTGAACGGATTTCATCAACAATCCAAAAGCACCTTGTAATTCCTTGATAACGGCCTTGGCCAGATCTGTGAATCCAATTGTTGGGTGTTGGTCATAAAGGTACTTTGCGAGCTTAGCAATGCACTCCGTATCGGTTTCTGTCTCGAATCTGAAGCCCTTTGATGTCAAGAGGGTTTTCAGCTCTTTGTAGTTTGTAATGATTCCATTGTGTACGACGGAGAACTGCCACGTAGGATCAGATCTGCAACCAAGAATTAGCAATTGTATCCAGGTTCTCGGACGGCTCACACAAACCTGTGAGGATGGCAATTAATCCGAGATGGAGGACCGTGAGTAGCCCATCTTGTATGTGCGATACCAGCGTGCGAATCGAAAACCTTGGTCAGATCCGGCTTCTCCTCCTCAATGAGTTGCTTCAGTTTAACGACTTTGCCAACCTCCTTGAAAGCGAAAACCTCATTTTTCTTGTCACCGTCAATGGCGAGTCCTGCAGAATCGTATCCTCTGTACTCGAGACGGGAGAGACCTACAGATTTCGAGCGGTTAGGAACAATGCTTTGACGCAGGATTGAGTATCTTGTTGCAGAAAGAGGGGTATCATGCAGTTGGTTGGCAAGAGGGGGGTGGAGGGGACAATTGAATGTTGGCTTACCATTCACAAGGGTATCGAGAATGCACTTCCTATCCTTCTCCACCAGGTAATTGATGTATCCGAAGATTCCACTACAATATATCGTCAGTTTCTAGCCTTAATTTGTGCATGTCTCTTGCTGGTGCGTGATTGGGAAGAGAAGTGTTGGCTTACCACATTGTTACTCACGAGAGTATGTTGTTGAAGGGCTGTTGATGTGCGAAAAGAACGATTGTTAACTCAAAAGACTGTAGATTAGGAGGATACGAACGAATGATGGGGGGGGGAATGAATGTCCTTTTAAGAAGAACTGAGGAGAGTGTGCATGTCTACAAGAACAAAGCACTATGGATGATGAAAGCAACCTTCCCGCTTTCTTTTAAGCGAGCAAGGAAGGCTGTGGCTGTGTTATGTTTACAATTGAGTTTAGCTCCGGTCGTTGCTGGGGACAATGCACTTGGTTTAAGGCTACCGGATTCCTCTTTCCAGCCCTTTCCGGTTGTGTTTCTTGCTTGGTATCTCGTATTATAGAAAAGGGGCTCGGCTTTTTTTCATCTCCCAATAATCCATAATTCTGCATTCTCGTGTTGAAGACTCCAAGCTTTGCCAAACACAATTCAGGGGTAAGGTACATGTCAGGGGGAGAATGGGGGCTTCAGCCACGATGGCAACGCTACGCGTACTATAAAAAGACGCCGTCGATCATCAATGTACGGACGGAGCTTTTTTTACGACTTTTCACTGGCACAGCTGTAGTTGGGGGTACGACATACTTTTGTGAAAGATGAGTAATCAACACTATGGGTGTTTGATGATGGAAAAGTAACACCTTGAATCAATTCCATACTGGCCAACAGACTCAAGCCTAGCAAACAATCCCTCTCCGGCCTCGATCCTGATCTCTTCCCGGGTTTCCAACCTCAAAGTACCATGGAACAAACCTGGAGTTTGTGACTTGCCCTCAATGATGCCGATGACGTCCAGTTTGCCTAAGTCTCTAAGTTCAGGGGAGCTCCAGCCGGTCGTCCACTAAGCTAATAAGGTGAGCTATTCGCCGCAGAGTCACCCAGAACATTTAAATCCAATCACCGAGCTTCCATCAGACATTTAGAAGTATCGGTTTGTAACCCTACCTAAGTGACTGGGGTACACAATCACCTGTGTGAATTTATGGGTATTTTCCGATGTTACTTCATCTTGTAAGATGGCAATTCATAAAGTCATGCATATCATATGCGTCTATTTGGAACTTGGTCTCTATCTTATTATAGAGCACCCCAAGTTGGTGATTCGTAGATGATCTTGTCCTCCCATTGAGATTTTGACCTCCTTCTCTATACCCCGAGACCCCATTTACCCATTAAGGCCTATTATACACCCCGGCCCATTTTTGTACAAATCCAGAGCGAGGAGAATAGTATCACAAATATCAGGCAACATTGCCCGCTCCAGCTAAACCCATAAACAGCGCCTGTAAGGCCAATGTGATGGTCCAAACGCCTACTTTCTTCATCCGCCGCATCCGCGCTTGACTATCCATTACATCTTTCGCGAAAGCCTCATATGTTTCCACAGAAAGATCATCCATTAGCCCGCTATCATAGATGGTCCAGCTGCCATCGAACTCGCTAGCTCGCTTGACTATTCGACAAGTGACTGGAATAAACGTTTTCTTGGAATTTATATAGGCGACGATAGGTCGGATGAGGGCTTGGTTGATGTAGGAGAGGTCGCGAGTAAAGAGTGGAACAGACGCCTTAACATCATTCAAATGGACACGAAGATCCATCACAAGATATCGTTTGTCGTCGTCCCGATTCATTTTTTCTGCATATGCAGCCCTTCGTTCGGGAGTATTGAGGTCCGCAGTATTAGGGTTTTTTTCGAGAATTTGCAAGTAGCGATTCGAGGTTACCGTTGCTTCCATCCTGTCGTAGAAATCCGACATCACTTTCACGATGCCATCGTCGTTATCCGCTGGGAACATGACATCTGCTACGATATCCACATTTCCTTCATGAATCCATCCAAACGGTCCTTCGACACCCCGGTTCAGATGATCAATTTTCAACCCGTCGATACGTAATCGACTATGTTTCTTCCATGGGTTTGGTTCTCCGTTGTTCTCAGACTCAGTATATCCGTGAATTTGTCGAGGATGAATCGTAAAAAGAGAACCGTCAAAAGCTCCTGACATGTTATTAGCAGACAAAAAGTCGTAGAACAACCACTGCTTTCTCAATTGTGGTAATTCGCACGAGAATATGCTGATAGAGAAGGGCCGGAATCCGTTTGGTTGGTGTATAGTGACAAGCAGATCCTCCATTTTGAAGGAATCTATTTCAAAGTCTCCTGGGTTGTGTTCATGCCGAAATGATTTGGGATCCACATATTCGGTCCCCCAGTAGACAGAAGTTCTGTCAACCACACCTCGAACTCCTTTAACCTCGACATCTCGAAGCAACCCTTTCCCGTTCCACCACTTCACAAATGAAAGTGTAACGTTAACAGTGTTGATCGTAACATCAAATTGGGTATAATTCGTGTCTTCTTCCTCCTCGTGCCCTCCTTCAGCCTCAAATTGCCTCTCGGCAGCAGCGGCTGCTGCTGCAGTTAATGAAGAACCCTTCCTAACTTTAGCATTCCCTTGACCCGGCCTTCTAGAAACAAATACATTTCGAAACGTAATGACTCCATCTTTCCATTTTGGTACGATAGCAGATTCGAAAACAACCTTGATTCCGGCTGACTGGGTGAGATAATCGCCAACCCATCTTGCCAGCGTTTCTGCAGCTTAAATCAGTTCATACATCCGACGTGTTTATGAGTCAACATACCTTGAGCAACAACAGTGTTGATGGAAAATATTACAATAGAGAAAAACGTCGTCGTCCCTACCAGGATCCATACAATGTTCCCTAGCACAAACCAGGAAACAAATGCACTCCAATCATCAATATTCCAGGGTCGTACGCTTCTGATAGAAAACCATTTGAACCGAATTTTCAAACGGGACCAAAACCCCGTTGCTGCAGCAAGTAATTCCTCCTTCGTTGGTCGATGAGGTATTTTAGGCATATGAATGTATTTATTTGAAGTAGCCGAAGATACCAAAAGGTCGACAGGCGAATCAACATTTCCCTTGGGTAGAGATTGCGGTTGTGCTTGGGAAGGCTTCTGACTTTCTGGAGCCGAGCTTTTTCCATTTGATATGTTCGATGAAGAACTGTTGTTTCCCCTCGTATTCTCTTTTTCCATTCTCCGACTGCTCGTATGCATTTCTTTCCGCCATAATTGCTGGGAAATGGACGTTATTGGCCTTCTCGGTAATGTATTCGACGTATGTAATATCTTTTCCGTAGTCGTCGTGCAAGAGCTTATGGCGGAGGTCGTAGCTGATGGGTTTAGGCTGAGGTCAAAAAAGAATAGGCCGCAGGAAACAAGACTTTTTCTGGGAGTAGTCTTGGTCGTAAATGTAGGTTGTGGCCTCCCATTGTTTTGAGAAAATGCGCGTCTTGAGTGTGGTGATTTTAGGGGGCGGAACGAGCGTTTGCAGAATTTCGATGCAAAGAATGGATTGGCAGAATCCCATAGATGGGACCAGAGCCTGTGTTTTATGTGAGTCGTCATGATCTTAAAATCATTCTGAGAAAAAAGAGACTGGTGAAATCGTGAAAAGATTCAAGTTCAGGAAACCACGGCAGGAGAGAAAGTAATGACGATTTTAGCTGCAGGGACAGAGCGAAAATTAGCCGGCGATAAAGATATTCGCCCTTTTTTTTAAGCGAGAAAACCACTTTTTTCCTTTCATCCCCTTCTACGCGTTTATATAACTTTTTAATATAGACTTTCTTCTTCCTTACTTCTGTACTTCCTGTAAAACCGACCTACTTTTTACTTTGCATGAGAAGGAGAGAGGGAGTATAAGAGCTGTAATAGCTGTCGAGTACGTGCTTTACTTTTTTCTTAACTTAACTAACCAGTCTACCCTGTTGTAAGAAGCTGGGATATGTTGAGTCACTGCTTCGCCCGAGTAGATAGAAATCCGAAATGATTTCTCTAAATAATTCCTTTCTATACTCTCTATCCTCATCATCAACCTAGATACTGCTACTCTCTACTGCCTTCCCCGGGTATACCTATTACCCCAAAATTCCATCCATCTTCATTCGCACTGAGCTCTACCTAGGTATATCAGAAAGTCTTGAGCCTAGAATACAGTTGCTTACATTTGCAAGAGCATTCAACCTACTAACTTCAAGTCTCCCCCGATATTCAGTTTATACAGCTCAACGTTAGTATTTCATATGTATTAGACAACCACGTTTTCTAAAGGATCATAATATAGATGTGTAACGACGGTCTCGCGGAATATGCATGCGCTGATTTACATGAGGCGAGAGGGGGAGCAAGGCTGAAAGAGATTAAAATGTGCCTGTGGCTTGTCCCCTTGCCTGACGAGGCAAGGCGATGACCTTGTCAGGACTGTCCTGAGTGCAGAGGAGATGATGCCAAATTCCCTACTAGAATCTAAAGCTTTAAAGCTTTACCTTTATAAACAATTGAATGGCTCTCCTCGCTCATACTTTCCCGCACTTTGACTTTGACCGTAGAAGCAGCGGGAAGATTTCGTGGGAAGGAGACTTCGATGGTGTAACGCAGGAAAATGGGTTGAAATAAAAGGAAATGAGCAGCTTTACAACAGAGCAACTCTGTAACTAGTTCTCTCCTGTGCCAACCTACAAGCTCTTAGCATCTCTTCCCTCCCCCAACACTTACACTCCAGACATCACTCCAACTACGAATCTCCCAGTTCCATAGTAAAGCTTTGATTGGAGACGAAGTGGTCGATGAAGAGGGAGCTTGGAAAGGATATAAGACGGTGGCTCAGACTTGGAGGGTCAAGCTTAGATGATTCAGTTGCAATAGTGGCCATTTTTAGAGGATGCAAAGCGAGCACGACAGAAAGATAGTAACATTCATGACCAAATTCCTAAAAGCGTTAAGAGAGAAGGAAGAAGTCGCTAACCTTATTGTATGCTTCCGCCATGTCAGTAGCCATGGAGCTTGAGGAATTGTCAATATCAGGCTCGTTGTGAGAGACAAAAGTATCTAACCGAGACTTCATATCAAACCAGTGATTATTAAAATTTTGAGTTAACTCATCCTTATTGGAGAAGAGCTTTAACCGCCTCTCTAATCCACGTCGACTGCGAGTAGCCTGCACTTTCTGCACATTCTCCGCGAAGTAGTGGTGTCCTGGCAAATGCGGTTCCGGAATTTCTTTCATTTTGATAAGCAAGCCCTTTTAGATTCTATTAATAGGCCAACAACTCCACCGAGAAACGACTCGGCGGTCTCCTCATCCGCAATATAATGAAGAACAGGGTTCATAGCAGTGTAGAATCAAGAATGCGCTCGGAAAGGCTGTATACCAAGCTCTGCCACGATTTGCACTGCCTATTAAAGAGCTCAGTCACAATAAGAGAATTATACATCCCCGGGAGCTCACACCCTGAACTTTCCCTCATTAAATCCTTTAACTCTTCGACATATTTGGATCAGGAGACATATCGGGGATCATCGTCGGGAAGAACTGCATGTTGCTGAATAATACTCGCATGGCTTTTCGTACGTAAAGTCGGAGGGGGTATTCTGCACCACGGCTCGGGGGAGCCTCTCATAAGACCCGAACGGCTCCTCTGTGTATACGCCGTCGATCACGGTTCTCAGCAGGCTTGAGAATCCTTGTGCTTGCTTTCTAGAGATATCTTCGCTGCTCTGACACAGTGGTCCTCGATATGCCTAGTTTAGCCAGCTTTTTTTCGCATTGCTTAATTCCCGCCTTGACGACCTCGAGAACGCTAGGGAGTTGCTCGAGTATTTGATCCAGCAAGACATTGCTTAAACCGGGGCTTTCTCATATATGAGAGGACTAGCGCCTCAACAAGCTTAGAATCATCTTCATTCTGATCTTTGTTCCCGACGGGAAA
This sequence comes from Chlorencoelia australis, assembly GCA_003988815.1. NCBI lineage: Eukaryota > Fungi > Ascomycota > Leotiomycetes > Helotiales > Cenangiaceae > Chlorencoelia > Chlorencoelia australis. Next base: position 89,229 of record QYAN01000035.1, on the reverse strand, counting down.
AAGGCCAGGCAGATCGGCTATGGTGAGATGCAGTAGTGATGATGCCGAGATCTCAACATGAAGAGTGTCATTGCTGGAAACCTTGTCATTTCCGTTCAGACCCATAGCATCTTTTGCATCCTCGACCGCCTGACCAATGTCTAATTCGGCATGTGCGTATCGGAAGCATTGAGACTCTTCTTCCCGTCGGAGAATCTGTCAGGGCTGGGTCATTGTGATTTGCTCGGCGTTTGGGAATTACTAAGGTAAGCTGGCCATAGAACGTGCTAAAATTTGAGACGAGCTTTGCAAAATTTCGGTCAAGTGCAGATGTCATAGTAGGCATTTCAATTTAACCTCAAGGGGGAAGGCTCTGGAGGTTTGATCCGTAATAAGAAATTCTCTACCACCACATATGTAAGCTCCTGTTGAGAGAAGGAGCGAGCATCTTGCTTAGGCATTTATTCTAAATTTCTACTTTCCGATCAATAATAACAAACGTGTTGGTATCACCTTAGTGCACTGGAACGGCCTATCTCATGATGAATTCATTGTTACTAAATAGGCTTATAGAATCAAGAAGTGTGAAGTAGCTAGCTACATTAGGGCACGTGACTATATGCCCTTTTTCCCTATATTCCAATACTGGCAGTTCTTTCTTTGTGCCTTCTAATGCTAGTGGTTCTCCGTGCCTTTCTCCGTGCCTTTTAATATCGGCATCTCTTTCTTATGGCGATATTCACGAATATGCTTGTGGAGGGTAGTATTCGAAGGAAACGTAGAATTTCATTTTGTGCATTTGAAGGGTTGGCAATCTGGTAGATATTTAAAGAGGGCTTGGCCTGAAGGAAATATAGTTTCGCACTTTTCGCACATTCGAGGCTGTGGAGGCTTGTACAAGCTGTGGGTTGTTGTAGTTTCTTGACTTTTGGTTTGGCAGATGAAGTTGGCGGAGCTTGAGCTGGCGAAGCCTGTAGCTTTTGAATCTCCTTCTGCTGTTGCTGAAGTAGGGTTTATAGCTCCTGGATTTCTTTCTTTTATTTCTCGCAATGATTTTATATCCTTTTATATTTATGCTTATATAGTTTAATTATTCTTTTTTGTTGGCTTAATCTACTTTTAAAGGATTGTATTATGCTTTGCATTTTTTGAATTTGTTATTAATAGGTAATTATAGTTGGAAACTTCTACTGGGCTTTGTTATTATAGATATTAAAATAGTAAAGTTGTTTAGTGGCTGTATTATTTTTACTTTTCTACTCTTTAAGGAGCTGTTGTGTTATATTAAAGGTAGTTAGGGAAAATTCCTCGTTTGCATATTAATCTTGGCAGATATGCAGAAGTTAAAAGAAGTGGGGTGCTCTTTGCTGGAGCTTGTTGCTTTTGGTAAAGCTAGGTATTTTAATACTGCTATTAATGCTGCTGAGTTGCTGTGATGCTGCTGAAACTGCTAGGTTGTTGGGTGATGGGTGCTGCGCAAATGCTGCTAGGTTGCTGTGATGCTGCTGAAGCTGCTGGGTTGTTGGGTAATGGGTGCTGCGTAATGCTGCTAGGTTGCTGTGGTGCTGTGTAAAGCTGCTGGGTTATTGGGCGATGGATGCTGTGTAATGCTGCTAGGTTGCTGTGGTGCTGCGTAAAGCTGCTGGATTATTGGGTAATGGGTGCTGCGCAAATGCTGCTAGGTTGCTGTGGTGCTGCATAGAGCTGCTAGATTATTGGGCGATGAATGCTGCGTAATGCTGCTAGGTTGCTGGAGTACTGCACAAGGCTGTTGGATGTTTGTTTGCTGAATATATTGCTGAATATTAGAATGCTGCTAAGTGTTTGGATGCTGCTGTACGACTAAACGTAGTGCTGCTGAGGTATTAATTGAAATGCTGCGAAGGGCTGCTGGGTTGCTAGAATAAAGCTGGTATGCTGCGTATGATTGAATATAGTGCTGCTAGGGTATTTGGATGCTGCGAAAGGCTATTGGGTTGCTAGAATGAAGCTGGATGCTATTATGCTGGAGGTTTAAAATTGAAGATTGAATATTGATTTGCAAAGCTTTAAAAAGGATGCTGGAGATGGTTGCTGCTGTGAAGCTGCTGGGTGATGGTTTTACTGCTAGGTAGTAATGTGCTGCTTTTAATTGAGGCAGTGAACCTAGTTAGTTTATAATTAAGTAAAGTTAATTATTAATTAATGTTGATATTACCTTAGTGTACTGAAACGGCCTATTTCATGATGAATTCATTGTTACTAAATAGGCTTATAGAATTAAGAAGATCGTAAGGATCGAAAGTTATAAAGTAGCTAGCTAAGCTAATGACTCATTAATGCACGTGACTATATGCCCTTTTCCCCTATATTCCAACAAAACGGTTGAAAGTAAAAAAGTTGCGAAGATAGTGGTAATAGTCCCAGCCAGAAAAATGATGTCAATAAGACTATTAAGTGGTGAAAGCGTGTAGCGGCCTGAGATATTCAGGGGCCAAAGAGAGCTCAAATCTAGAACCAAGCACGGCTGCAGGCGGCCATAATATACCTTAGGGATGCAACCCACAACATATTTATTACCAGGGAGTTGATATCTCGATCCTTCATACGGCGAGGAAATGATTCTCTATGAATATGATTCACAAGGAAAGCCTCTTGGGATTATTAGTAAGGCCTCAACCAGCTGGCAGGTCGAAAGTAAAGGAACAAAGGGAAATGGCAGAGTTGCAAACAGATAAACATGGACGTTACTAGTCCAAAATAACACTGCGTATATGGAAGCATCAGCCTGTTTAATCCAGATACGGGTTATTGCAGGGCCGTTAGGTCAGGCAATCTCCAACAGGCAAGGGCTTGAAGTAGCAGTAGAGAGAAAGTCGTATCAGAGTATCCAGCCTCAGCCTATCCTGAGGTAGCTGCAGGAAGCCGACACAATGCATGACTATGAGAAAAGACTGGATATCGGAGGTTGCCTTGTAGATAGAAGCCAGACCGCTCGGGGAGGTTGATGGTCACGATCTCATAGTGGAGTGAAGTGTAAATTATTATCTTTAGTAAGGCGGGCTTGAGGAGCTGTATTGCGCAAATGGGCTCAACATGATCCTATCCATATATGAGAAACACAGAAAGGGGCGCGTCCTTTGCTTATGTGAATGAAAACCGCTCTTTTGCAATAGAAATGATATACTAGGTCTTGCTGAAGACGATTTCGTGATGGAAGAAAAAAAAAAAAAAAGGAAGCCTTCAAATTACATTGCTATGTACTACCCCCCCTCCCCCTCTCGGCGTCGTTTTGCTTGCAAGACCTAGGATATGTTTAAGCGATCCACCTCATGCAAAACCTCAAGGCTGCATCAATCTTCGCCTGTGCCTTGAAAGACCATTCGTTGCCTCTCGTCTCTGCTTGTCATGCAGGAGCCCGAAGAATAGTCTCAAGGAGCAAGAAGATGGTGGACGGAAGCTGCAGCCATTTGTTGGAGTACAAGTATCGAACGAGGTACACAAAGAATGCTTTCTCGGAATCAGAGCTATCTTCTTCCTAACCAGAAAGAATGGAGCCAGCATTTCTACTCGTTATTTCTACAACCACACTTCTATGCCTCTTCCTTTACCGAGCATATAACCACTTCTGTAAAAAATGCGCTTGTAAAGAAAAAACCCCTACTTCCATCCAGACCGTCTCACAGTCAAGAGCTATATTGGAATCCTCTACACTCCTTTCCCGCGCCCGACCCAACCAACGGCTTGTACGGGCATTTTCAATTTCCAATGCATTCACAACTAGTGATGCAACCCTTCACAACGCCTTTCTCTCCAAAGCAAAATTCCTCCTCCAAACCTCTGATGCCTCCCTTTCTGCCCTGAAGAAAGAAGTCGTTATACTCGCCCACAAAACATCCTCATCCATCCCCGCCAACGAAACAACACCTCTTGTCCCCCTAGTCCGAATCCTATGCTTCCACTTCGTCCTTCTCAAATTCTTTCCTTCCACACAACTTAGCACTTCCTCAACATCCTCTTTCCTTAAAATTACTCAGTTGATAAATTCAATTTGGGTTACTTCCAAATCCTCTTTTTCCTCCGATCATTCCCAAATCTCGATGCAGCAGGAATTGCATCGCGAACTTAACTCGGTGTTTTCCATTTCCGCAGACGATGAAAATCCACTGAATATTCTGCTTCCAGCATACGAAACCCTTTGGCGGATCGTCCTTCGTTGTTTCCTGGAAGTTTCATTCCGCCATCCATCTGATACCGCAGGATGGAAAGTCCTCTTCGACGAGTTCTTCGCGAATTTGACATCGAAGCAGTTTAGTAAACGAGGTGAAACGTGTTCAATTAAAGACATTGTATATGAGTCGCTTCGTCTGTATCCACCGACAAAGACAATTTATCGACAAGAACATGCAGATGGAGAAATTCTTGCTGTCGATGTCGAGTATATGCAGAGGGTCGAGGAGGCATGGGGTGTTTGTGGAAATGAGTTCAGGCCTGCAAGATGGAGAACTCTAGAAAGCAGAGGCAATCCAACGCATAAAGAGGAGTGGATGGCGTTTGGGAAAGGAAGTTACCAATGTCCAGCGCGCAGGATAGCGCCGATGATGATTGGGATATTGGTGGGGAGTTTGGCCGACGCATTTGGCGGTGGTGATTGGGTTTTGGAGGGTGGAGGGGAGAGTGCCTTGGGAGAAGGACCGTTGAAGAGTGGGAGGGAGGCGTTTGAGGGGTGGTTGTTGAGGAAGGTCTTGACAGAGGAGGAAAATTGGGATGCGGATGAGAAGAAGGATATGAGTTCTCGTATGGGATGATCAAAAACTTGGCGTAGCCAAGTAAGCTCAATGGCATTCGAAGTAGCAATATATGCTTTATTCTGGATGCCTACATCTTTGATTCACGAGTCTTGGAACCCTGGAAGATCCTTGATAAACCAGGGGAGTCTTCATTCATTCGCACATATATGTTAAAAGGCTGAGAGTTTCTCTAGAACCATCTTGTGTAGCAGTAGGCGTCTTTCCACTCTCAAACGTAGTGAGGGTTATTAACCGTTTCATTTATTGCACAAACCTGAGCAAGAGTGCTTCTCGATACTTGCCTGGAGGTGGATACTTGTTAGTATATTTTATCTTTAGGAAGTTATTAAAAATTAATAATATAAAATAAAAAACCCTATCTGTTTGGAAAGTAACTTTCACATGGGGGTACATACTTGGCTTTGACTCGAATATTATCAATATTTCGCAGATATACTTAACCTTCATTCATTTTTATGCCGTTTCACCAGTCTTTCCCAACTCGATCTTGTATAATCTCTTCTGCAAGGGTTTTAATAATGTAACTTGTTGGAGGCCTCCCACAGATCGCTTCCTTATTAATTCGACCAATAAGAACCGTTTCCTGAGCATCTGTGAGTCGCTGGCGACATCTAGAGTTGGCCTTTTAAATCGAAGCGGTTTGGCGTTTATGTCATTTTGCGACCGTTGTATGGCTAATATTAAACTCTTTGGCGGTTAAAGTGTAATATACATGATCACAGCCGTCTAACGAATTAAGAGCGAGCTCAATCTGAGCGTTGTGGGTTAAGGTATCTGCTTTTATGATGGTTGATGAAAATTGGCGGGTGAGAAGAATTACGTCGGTTAAAGAAAATTTAGTCGAATCCCTCCACCACCATTTAATTTCGCTGTGTTATCAATTCCAAGCAAAACAAAATGCCTGCCCCAACAGCATTATTGAGACGGCCAGATGAGGTGGCAGAGGCTGCTAATGTGCCCTTACTAGAGAGTAGTAATCCTGTGTCCTGCCTTGAAGAAAATCGCTAACATCCCTTAGATCGAGACGATGAATTTCTATTAGATGCACCAGATGCCCTCCCATCAGAGCCAAATGTATTCCAAGCAACTGAGGATGCCGAAATGCACATCGACGAAGAAGGTCGACCTCGATTTGCACCAGTCAAAAATACCGATGGGCCAGCACGCTCCGAAACCAGAAAAGTGCCAATTCCACCCCATCGAATGACACCACTCAAAGCCTCCTGGACCAAAATTTTCCCTCCCCTAGTAGAGCATCTCAAACTTCAAGTCCGCATGAATGTCAAGAACAAAGCCGTTGAGCTCCGAACCTCAAAGCACACCACCGACCCAGGAGCTCTGCAAAAAGGCGAAGATTTTGTGAAAGCTTTCTCCTTAGGATTCGATGTCGACGATGCCATTGCCTTATTGCGCTTAGATGATCTATATATTCAAACTTTCGAGATCAAAGATGTCAAAACGTTGCAAGGCGAACACATGGGACGGGCAATTGGTAGAATAGCAGGGAAAGACGGGAAGACGAAATTCGCTATTGAGAATGCTAGTCGGACGAGAGTGGTTCTTGCAGATTCGAAGATCCATATTTTGGGAGGATTCAAGAACATTCATATTGCTAGAGAGGCAATTGTGAGTCTGATTCTGGGAAGTCCACCAGGGAAAGTGTATGGCAATCTGCGGACCGTAGCTTCGAGGATGAAGGAGAGATTTTGAGGGCGAAGATTTGAGATTGCGGCTCTGATACGTATGCACTTACTGGCGTTGAAGAGGAGCTGGGGTGTTTCATCATAGGAAAAGTGTGGGCTAAGTCGGGAGTTTGGTTCTGAGATTGGGAGCTATTTTTATGCTTTTTCTGCTATGCTCACTCATACTTGCCATAGTGTATCCAAAGCCTTAGACCTCGTTTGTCTAATGTCATTTTGCTGAACACTTGAATATATGCCATCATTTGTCTGGTAAGACCGAAGCTCATAGCGATCAGATAACTTGGGAATTTTACGCCAATGAGTAAAATCTCCATAGTAGAGATCATTTAAAAAAAAAAACACCTAGGCAATTCACCCCAGCTGTTCATTTCAAAGTGCCTTTAACCCGAAACCCTGTATCCATTTAACACAGTAGTCATTCAAGGCTGAGCAATCTACCTACCATCTCACTCACACATCACCGAGATAATAGTACGCTTAAGATTCTGAGGTAAAACAACACCCTCTTACTACTAATACACAAGGAGAAGAAGGGACTGTTCAGTAACCACCGACGGGGTATCGTATTTCCTATATATCCGACCGTCCCAAGAACGCCATCCCAGCCTATCCTACAAATTATCATCTAAGATAAACTTCGATAGTATTCATATCCTCCAAATCTGTATCTCCTACCGTAGTATCCTCTCCCAAATCGTCGCCATCAAGGCGAAGAACAATAGTCTTATCTGCAGGTATGCCCCTCTGGGAACGAAATCCCCCAATGAGCTTTGCAATGCTAGTAGAAGTTTTCACCACCAGCTTAACTGGTTCGTAGTCCTTTGACGTCAACACCAGTTTAATCTTTGACTCACTGACTTCCTCAATTTCCTCTGGTTTTTCTGCAGCTTTTTGCGTTTGCAATGCTTTAGCAGCCTCTCGTTTTTCGTGGTCCACGAATAACTCGTGAGTCCATGCTTCCAGATGCACCTTCCCATTCTCGAAGCCTTTCCCGTCTGAATGTAGTTGTCCATTTGAATCAATCTTGAGTCCCATAGACCTACACGTTGTTGAGTCAAATAGTCGCTTGCCTTTCCATGTCAAGAAGATTTCGTTGGCTAAATCAGGATCCATCGGTCGACCATCAATAGATTGTTTATCGCACCAATTACGGCGGACCTCATTGAGACGACCTGAAAGATTCCTCTTGAATATTATGCCCCTAGTATTGAGGATCCGAGACGTAATGAAAATGTGGATTACTGGATCTCGATCAATCTCAGAATTAGATCCGAACACATCCTCGAGCGGAGTCATGTTTTCTATCTTAGGTTCATAATTTTTATTTGCGAAAGATGTTGAAGCACTCTTGCGCTCTTGCTCATCTTGTTTCCTCCGTAACCTTGCCTCTTTTACGAGTTTGGCAAGCTCTTCGTCTTCCTCCTCGTCGTCTGATGCGTTTGAGGATGGTAGTTTGGATTTGAGGTCAATTGGCTTGACTGGTTCTGCGTCGTCTCCGCTCTCGCTCTCGCTATCTGTCAGAACTATGTAACTCTTGGTAATCACTTCGGCATTCGTAGCTTGTCTCGTCACAGGTTCTTCTTTCTTGGGCGACACTTGGGTCCTTTTCGATGTAGTAGATTGCGATCTTTTGCTTCCTGGCGTTGATAGAGTAGACTCCCTAGATATCTTATCAGCATTGAGACTCATGACACGTGAATCAAGTCATATTACCTGCGCTTGTATGAAGGATTTTCGATCTGGTCATGATGTGAATGTTCCGAAGAGTATGCATCCTCAGGCTGATTAGAGACACGCCTTCTCTTCCCACTAGGACTCAACTCGGATTTCTCTCTACTAGCACTTGATCTTTTGCGCTCTATCTTCGCCTGCTTCTTCTCTTGTCTCTTCTGCTCCTCAGCGATAATGATCGGGAACACAGCCTTGCTCCGAGCGAAGAAATCGACCGAATCAAATGATTCATCTTCTGGTTCCTCCACTTCTTCTATTTGCATCCTGAAAAGCGACTTCTTCTTCGGTACAGTTGTTATCTTCTGGTCACCCATTGTTGCGTTGTGTTGTACCTTGTATTCTGTGGACGTTGTGCTGCTAATTATTTATCGTGAGATCAAGATTCACTCGTCCTGTAAGAGTTTGTTTTGACGACAAGGCTATTGGCCAGAAAATCAGATGGGGGGGTTTTTTGGAATGTATTAAACCAGTACTACACCACAACCAGCACTCGAAACAATATAAATAAACAGCAGCAATAACAATAATAATAGAATTACAATCTAGAAAGAAATCCCCTTGAAATTATTTAATTTGATTTGGGTTTGGTAGAGCGGTATGTATAAGCGTGATTTTACCCCTCCATGTATTCTTAAGCCTTATGCGCAGGGCCACATGCATTGGAATAGGCATGCTATTTAGCTACTTATTGCATACTTAATAGCTGAATAACCAAACTTTTCTAGGGGGGAAATCCTTCTCTATTAAGGACCTTTTTCGCAACAATAAATATTTAAGCCCTAGTCTACTTAGCAGGGCAAATTTGGCATATATCATCCTTTTTAACCATTTTGAGCCTCAAATGCTGACTAAGCGAGGAGCACCAGAAAATGATAGCCTGCCGTGCATTACTATTAAGTCGATACTTATTATTAAGAAATTAAAAAATTTAAATAGATATATATGTTTTAATGCGTGCTAGTTATAATTTAAAATAATACTAGTATCTCATTAAATAAGTTAATATGTTCATTTTTGATTCGAAAATCATCCAATTTAGATAGCTGGTTGTGAAGTAGCCGCTTTCCGCCATAGAAAAAAAAGGGATTTTGTCGCCATCTCCTTCCATTCCACCAAAGCCTTGACACGAAAGACATTTTAAAACTCCCCAGTAGCAACCCAGAATGGAGAACGGAGCATCCCAAGGTGAAGGCAAAGATCCTTCAGCATTTCTCTCTGAGATCATCGGCTCTAAGGTCGTCGTGAAGCTCAACAATTCCCTTGTCTTCAAAGGTCAGTCCCTGCCCATCAAGGACCAAGCAAGCAGCATGGCTAATTTTGCGGGATCCAGGAGAGTTACAGTCGGTCGATGGATACATGAATATCGCTCTGGAGAAATGCGATGAATATGTGAATGGGGTCAAGAAGACGAGCCATGGGGATGCATTTGTCCGGGGAAATAATGGTGAGACCTTCCCCGCTATACCTCCGTTTGTCATATGTTAATATATCTTCCAGTTATGTACATATCTGCGGATAATTCGGCTTGAAGATAGGAGAAGTAGATTGGGTCTTTCAAAACATCGGGCGGAGTTAAGGCGTGGGTTGGCTTTCGGGCATTATGATATCCAACATCATTTGAGGTGGTTGGCGAGATCGAGGACACATCATATATGGCCAAATCAATAGATCAAGTCACCGAAGAGCAGAGTACATGGACAATCAGTCTCAGGGGATTCGAGAGACTTCTACTTGGAATTCATTTCTACTCTTCATACACGAGATGTCCAAACGATATATGTCACACCATGTACTGCAGCTTCCCCTTTTTCATTTCGTTCTACATCCTCGCCTCTCAAAACATCAAGTACTCTTTTTCTCACTTGCTCCCTTCTTTCTCCTTCGAGAACAGCTATTTGACTCAGGGTAGAATATCTGTCCCAGACACCTTCGTCCGTAAGCCAAACCGTCCATTTAACACTCTCCTCGCCAAGTGGCAAAGAGAACTTAGGCAAGTTATGTGTAAATGTATCTTTTAGTGCCTGTAGTGGTGTGGAATCCAGTTGGTTTTCAAAGACTTCTCTCCATCTCAGGTGTCTGAATCGGGGAAGGCTGTCCTCGGTTTCAGCAACAATGTCTTTTAATTTCTGCTCCCATTTGGTTATTGAAGGCCAGACTTTTGGTGCATTATCTGGCAATGTCAGAATGTATTGAAATTTGGGAAGAGCAGATGCTCACAATCTTCGACGTTCCAGATCATCCCAAAAACAGATCCGGGTCTCAAAACTCGATGGATCTCTTTCATGGATTCTTCGGTAGCGAACCTTTCTTTCGTCAGCTCTATGAACTCAGCTACCTCGTAGTATCTCATGATCTAATGATTTCTCACGAGGTTCCGCGCACTCACCAATGCCAGGCCTGTCATTTGATCCATCAGCATTGAAATCAGCTTATTCAAAAAACGAACCACTCACCTGCGCAGCAACAAGACCATCCGCCCAACCCTCTTCAATTGGCATATGTCCCGCATCACCGTCCAAAACTTTTACCCTCTCATGCTTCTTCTCCTCCAACATCTCTCTCATTTCCTTGTGAGGCTCAATAGCCACAATCTCAAACTCCTCTGGTCTCGCTACTAGCAGATCCGTAAACTTTCCTGTCCCGCATGCTAAATCAACGATGCGTGCATTCTTTTTATCCATAATGCCTAAGTGTGACAATAGTTTTGAGACGGCTTCGGCTGGGTAACTTGGTCGGAATTTCTCGTATGAAGCTGCATTTCGGAAACCGGTGTCTGCTTCTTTTGCTAGTGTGAAGGATGACATTTTTCAATCGTGTTGTAATAGCGTTGCTTTGAAAGGAATTACACTTCGAAAAGTTTTGTCGATATCAAGTCAAGTCCCTTTCGAAGTGCGTCATAGTTAGTGCGACATCGGCGGGGTTGGCAACAATATCATTGGCTCCATGGCAATATATTCAACTTTGATTTTACATTGTTCAGAAAGGTTCACTCACGAAGCATTCAAAAATCGAAAGCTTGTATGATTCCTGTTGATTCTTACAAGGCAATTAAGAAGTGAAGTCTATTGAAAGTTCCGTATTTATTATCGCTATTATACCCTTTTATATTCATGGTCTTAATAATCTCGAATTATATAAATCCCCGCTAGCACTATCCTTCTATGTCTTCGTCGCCCTCACTTAAAGCTGTACGGGTAATTTCTCAATATATGCATTTTATTGTCTCAGACACGCCTTGGGACAAGCACCAGATCCTCTGTCCCGAGCTTTCAAAACTTGGAGTTTAGGACTCAGTTTAAAGATTCTGATTGCAGCACAGTGGATTGCTATTACGGGAAGAAGCTTATTCTAACAGAGTGATGGGAAGGATCCCCGAGGTCATTATGGAAAGGGGAGAAGGTTGTGGAAAGGGATTCGGGGATTTTGTGTGGAGAGGTGATATTTGGTGGAAGGGATAAGTGAGGATATTTGAATGCTCCGTAGTCGATGGAATATTGAGTTGTAAAATGTTCATGAAGCGCTGAAAAGATATCCGCCTGGACGGGTGTTCTATCCTAACTCATGCTTATAACAAGGCCCACTCGTCGCTGACTCCATAAATTACAGAGTTTTGAATCAACATCATTTAAATACGAACCACTTTCTACAAGCACAAGATATCCAAACACATATGTTTTGAAGATAATGAAAACTCTTGTGACTAGTTAAGACTCAAGAACCTCATATTGAATCACTTAAAAACCAACAATGAATGATAAAGAGGAATAACAAGAGGAAGCGTGGCAGGAGAGAAATGACGTGGGAAAATTGGATTCATAAAGACTGCCTTATATAAACTCTCAATGAAAAGGAATGGCAACAAACAATACATAGCTCCTCTTCACACTCTTTCAGACACCACAAAAATGCCCTCTCTGCCACCCCCCATAAGCCCTAGTCAGCTTTATGATTCTCACACTATTCCTCCACCTGGTGGAATAGACATTGATGACCTGATACGTGCAGCGCGAGCAGCTCAGTCAGCTCCTCCTAGCCCTGGGTTCCCACAATACCCAAATTGTGTACTATCGCAAGGTTCTCTCCCATCATTCCCCCCTTAACGGTCACAAAACTGATCGTTCCACTAGGGAATGCCGAACAAGGGACACAAACAGGGCCATCACCATTATACGTGCCCCTACGAACTCAGACAAGGCCAGCGCCGTCATACGTCTCCCAGGGGACTCAAACGGGACCAACACCATCACACGTGACCCAAGGGACTCAGACAGGGCCAACACCATCATTCATGACCCAAGGGATCCAGACAGGGCCACCATCATACCCACCTCCACTATATCAAACCCAACTAATTCAGACAGCACCCCCACCATATCAGACCCAACTAATCCATACAGGACCACCAGTATTGTACCATAATCAAGGAACGAGACCCCCACCATCTATCACATTCGGTCTGGCGCCACAATACCTAGGAGGATGGATGCCGCCGGCATATGTACACCAATTGTTACCCCAGCATCAATGTCAGCTGGCTCAATTCCAATGTCAACCACACCCACTTCTCTATTTTCCATATCAAAGCTTCGCCATGGATGGGAATGTACTTCCCCAGATAGCGTATATTGGTGTTGGTGGGATTCTTCATTACCGAAGCCCATGAGTGTCTCTGTTAAGCGGAGAGCTTCCTTGCGTTGCATAGCATTTAGATACCATAAGACACTTGCCATTTGAGTCTGATATTGAAGAAACAATGAAGTGTATGTGAATAATAGTAACGAAGCAGACTATTGCGAGCACTCTCTTTCGACTCATGGCAGACCCAACTTTCGGGTTGCATTAATTTCATACAGACGATATCAAACTGTCTCTTGAGTAGCATTTCTTTTACTAGCGTACCAAACTTCACTCCTGGAAATCACCTCGGATGGACTTCCGTTTGCCTGCAATCTATTTTGCAGAACTTAAAACAAATGATTCTGGAGGAAACTTTCCGTTTGCTGTCTAACATATGCAAGCAATAAGGACTATTCTAGAAAGCCGAGATCATTTGCTTTTTGGAAAAATGCGTACTTCTGCAGCAGCTAAATATGACTTTGGTAGAGCCCCTTTACGATACACACATAGTACGAAACACATAATCTCTCTTAAGGAAACAGGCCCTGTGAGCTGCCAGGGATTCAAACGCGAATAGGCTGATCACACTATTAGGTCGAGAGGAAAGTTTCAGAGAAGTTACAATATTCAAAGGACAGAATTTCCCAAGAATATTTGCAGATGCAGAAGCTTTCAAGTCCGGACCAGGCAAGAGTAACTTTACCCCTATTTTGTTCATCCATGCGATGTCGGTGTGTGAAGAGGCACGGGAAGAAGTCCAATTGGTACGGCGGCAACAAGGGATCTGTGGAAGCAGCCGCAAACCGTCCACTTGTACTAGGGGCATCTCTTCCTTCCCGTATCAAAGCTTCGAAACCCCTTCTAGAAGCCAAGCAGGATGGTTTGTCTAACCACCCCGACGAATTAATAGAACTGGCATCTTGATCAGCAAGCAGTGGGAACACTTGTCCCGTCTGGAATATTACTTGCATGCTCATGAGCATCTAAAGGAGGAAATACGGTGTGACCAATCCACTCAATGTAATATGCCCTGTCCCACTCTTGAATAGCCCAAATACCCAATACCCAATCGAGCCAAGGTTGAGGGCTTTCGATGGCTTCCTGCATACAACTGCATACACTCATTCTGTACATACAAACGACATTCCCTGCCTGCAGCATGCACGTCGATCATTCCATCGAACGGTAACTCTATAATCGAGATTGATGCCTCGTGTGGCGTAGAAAATGTCTTGGATTCTTGGGAAGGGAAACGGCATGGACGGCCAACGACCCCCCTTCTCCAGGCCAGCGAGGATGTGTGATGTGGGAAAAGCTCAGTTCTAAGCTCAGTCCTAAGCTCAGTCCTAAGCTCAGTCCCAATCTCAGTCCCAATCTCAGTCCCTCCCAGTCCAGTCCCCCCGTACGACGACGACCTTCCTCACCTTACCTCACTCCTAAGAAAAGAAAAGAGGGTCCCTGTCGGCACACCCGTTGATACAGCGGAGAACTTATTTATACTAACCCTCGTTCCCTGATCTGCTGAAGAGAGAGTTTCAAGAAAGAAAATATCGTATCGTGTGATTCGTATCCAATTCTTCGCCGCATCCTCCTTTTGTCACTCCCATTCGATCCTTCCGGAACGACGACTCTATTGCAGTTTCGCTTGATTAACTTCTTCCAGCCACCCTTCCATCCCTGAAGTTTTCTGGTCTTTCATACACCTTGATTTAGACAATATTTCATTTTTCATATACCAAAACGGAAAGCTTGGACGGAACCATATTCAAGCTACTTGTTGCTCTGCATATTGTAACGACCACAATCGCACAAATCCGCGCTCGTCCTCTTCCTCCAGCGCTGACGCTGAAGAGACCCAATCCCCTCTCACAATAAGCGGTACCATGACAGAGAAGCCGGCAGTCCTCATCATCGGCGGATTAGGATACATTGGACGCTTCCTAGCGCTGCATATCGAGAAGAATAATTTGGCGTCGGAGGTGCGGCTTGTGGATAAGGTGTTACCACAGCTTGCATGGCTGGCACCTGAATTCGAAAAGGCTTGCTCGCAGGACAAGTTTATGCAAGCTGATGCCAGTAAAGAGCGTGTGTCTACGAACCCCCCGGCTTTTACCCCTAGTTTCTCGTTTCTCCTTGCTTCGTCGCTGACATTCTTTCTCTATTTGTAGAATCTCTTCCCCGCATTTTCGATCGCGCAGATGGAAAGCAATGGGATTATGTGTTTAATTGTGGAGGAGAAACAAGATATTCTCAAGAGGATGAAGTCTACAAGGTGCGCTCGTTGGCACTGAGTAAAGCGGTTGGAAAAGAGGCTGCAAAGAGAGGCGTGAAGGCATTTGTGGAGTTGAGCACTGGAATGGTGTATAAGTCAGACTCGTCGCCCAGTAAAGAGGGGGATAAGTTGAAGCCTTGGAGCAAGATTGCAGTTTTCAAGTTGCAAGCGGAGGAGGAATTGGCTAAGATTGAGGGGTAAGTCATTCCTACTTGAGATGAAAATTCAATTTCTCTCTATTCAAAGCTAATACAACCCTTCCAGATTGAACCTCATTATCGTCCGCCTTGCCCATGTCTATGGCGACTATGCCGCACAATTCGTTGCTACAGCCCTCACTATGGCACGAGTATATCAAGATCTCGATGAAGAGATGAAATGGTTATGGACTAAAGACCTGCGCGTCAACACCGTTCACATCAGCGATGTCTGCCGAGCACTTTGGGACGTCGCATCGTGGTATGCAGTATCCTTACAACCAAACTGGGACGTTAAATCCATGGGGAAAACTCCTATATTCAACGTTGTTGACCACGGCCAAACGTCCCAAGGAACAATGGCGGAACTTATAGGCGAATTGTTCGGCATCCAAACCGGATTCCAGGGGCAACTGATCAGTACATTTGCGAGAATGAATATGGACAGTGTCGTGGATGATGTGAATGACGAGGTTCTTGGGCCATGGGCGGACCTGCTAGAGGAAGCTGGAATCAAGAGACCTGGTCCCTTGACTCCATTCATGGAGAAAGAACTATTAAAAGATACGGATCTGAGCATGGACGGAAGTCGACTGGAGAAGGTTGTTGGATTTCAGTATTCAAAGCCGAAGATCACGAAGGAGTTGATGCAGGAGATGATTGACAGCTACATCAGAATTGGCTGGTGGCCAGTTGCGAAGTAGGCTCTTCATATCGAGGGATAAGGTGGCATGGGAGGAGAAAACACAACGAAACCGGATGATGGCGCCTAAATTTTTCATTACATTGACAATTACAGCAAGCAAGCAACTTTCAAAAACGAACGAATTAACGATGACGAGCAACGGACGCTAAAACCACAGAAGGTTGATGTTTTCTTCAATCCTCCATTTCACCCTAAAAAACTCACTCTATCACAAACTTGCGCTCTACCATTTCCTATCTTCTCAACATCATGTATAACAGGAGGCTCTTTATCTTCGATTTCCGTATAAAATACCAATAGACTGGTGTTTTCTATTACGGCCTAATCATACCTTACTTTATACCTTACTTTACTTAATAATAGCAATCCATTACCATCCCCATTTCTTCTCCAATGAAACAATGTGAATAACAAAATGTTAAGCATGGTAAGCCACTACCACACCGTCATAGTCATCATCACTCACAAGGAACAAAAAGATCCATCCGGCACCTGTCCCCGCTCTGCATCCCTCAACGCAAGCATGGTAATCCTTCCGGTACCTAACCTAATCCCTCCTAAATCCCCTGTCCCGCACTTTTCCGAACGGCTCTCTTCTTCCCGGGGCCCCGTCGCTGTCCTTCTTCATCCCGTCTTGTACGATGCCGGTGAGTTGTATTGTAGAGTAGTAGCATCAAAGTCGAAGTCAAAGGCAAGTCAAATCAAGTTCTTCCTTGACGTTCCTTCATAGAACTAATTAGTCATGAGTTATATTGAATGGAAACTAGAGCTCTTTTTCAGGAGGGCTTTTGAAAGGGTGAGAAGGAGGTGAGATTGAACGAAAAATTTAATTAAAGCACCTGTGGCAAGTAGCTATTGATTGGTAATCATCGAAGTCATATAGATGTCTTTTATTACCCCCTTCCTTTCTCTCCTGCCTCAAGGACATGATGTTGTATAATCCTTTTACATATATTAAAATTCTCTAATGAAGTAGGCGAGCGGGCTTTAATCCGATTAGTCCGCCTTCCACTTTAACCTTCCATTTATGTACTTGCACATCAGATGAAATCTTATCCGGCAATTGCAATTGGCCCTAGTCAGTTTGGAAAATACGAAGTACGTAGCGGGAAACGGGAAAGGTGGATGGGTTAATTTGTGTAGGGCTCATCTCATCTCCGTCTTTTCGATAGAGTTAGTATGCTGTACATAACATGTTACTGTACTGTAGATTAACGGCCCGATCCCTTTCTCCCTTGTCCGGATGGAGTTCCGCTTGCTTCTTTCACATGCTTTCTTGCTTTCTTTAGCATGGAGAGAGAGGATAAGATAAGATCTTTTGGACGATGAAAATACATTCCCATTTTCTCCTTTGTTTGGAACAAATAGGTATTTTTAGATACCTTACCTGCATTGGGAGAGGGAGATAGACAGACAGGATATTACCACTTTGAGAGAGGTGTAAAATGACAGGCTAGACATCAAAAAGGAATCGAAGCGTTGCGTTGTGAGGAGGTGGGAGAGAAGTGGTAATTAAGATCGTCCTCGGCGATCATATATTTCGATTCAGCTGGATTGGGGGTTTATCATATTGTTGAAATTGATTCGAGATGATAAGCACTCGTAGCCAATCACGAAGAGATGAAGCAGATATGTGATCCTTATCATCAATACGAGCAAAGCCACAAAGTTGGTATGATTTTTGAAAGAAAGTGAAGGTCTGTGGAATGTGATTTGATGGTACGTACTTTTATTGGTGATAGGAATAGTTTCGTTGAGATTGTGAGCCGGATAAGGTAAAGGAAAGTAGGGCAGGGAGATATAGTGACCTTGTCCATATGATTTAGATTGCTTCTTGGGATCTGATGAGATTTGCGAGTCTGTAGCTGCTCCCTCCCACGACTGATATTGAAGATAATTGGAACTTGGAACTTGGATGATGGACTTGCTTCCAAACATGGGTTTTTGATAATCATTTGAAGAAGGGATACGGCCAAGGAGTTAAGCAAGAGGAAAGAACCAGAAATTGAGAGGGGGAAGGAGGAAACTAGAGAATGAGTGACAACAGTTTATTTCTCAGTGTGTTAAGACGTACAACTAAGCTCTCAATGCTCTAGACTTCTTGGGATATTCGAGCCTAGACGTTGCTTTTCTTCCAGTGTAAAACGGCAAGTGAGACGTAATGAAGGAAGAGACAAGACAAAGTATACTCTTTTGTAGAAATGGTGAACTTCGATTCAGAATTGACCCAAAATATCCAGCGAAACCCCATACTTTCATAATTTCATCTACACTCGTCCTCCTCGGCTATCGCTTCATGGAATTAATCATTTCCTGATGTGTAGCCTTATCCTTATTCGCCTCAGTCAAGGGAGCAATGCTCCTCAAATCACCCACGACATCCTTCGCCTTCCCAAAATAAACCTCCTGCAATAGATTTCTCATCTTCAACTCCATATCCTCAACTAATTTGCCTATATTCGCTATGTGAGAAGTATCGTCATCAACTGGTAAATCGGATTCGATTTGGCGCGTCATGTTTCCACTGAGATCCATTTCCCCTAAGTTGTCATTGCCGGTAGATAGGTGTAAGATTACAGTGGAGGTTAGTTTGTAGTGTGCGGTGCGCGCGCGGTCGACGGCTTCGAAGACGTGGATGGAATCCCAGGTCCCTTCGCTCTTGCTTGATGGTGCTGCAACTGCTTTCCCATCAGCTCTGAACCTTCCCCTAGAATTCCCTTCCCACATCCTTAGAGTATAGATGTAGAAAGTAAACAAAACTCACCCTTCTTCAACAAAACCACCCCCGCAAACCCATCATCCAAATTCCAGAAATAAACGCTGGAAACCCCTCCTTCATAATACAACTCCCTATAGACATCAAAAGCCTCATTTGCCCTAATCTCCATTTTCCTCACTCTCTCGCTGGGAACCGCCCCTTCACCAGCACCCTCGTTATTGCCCTGATCATCTACGCCACCAGGACCAGTTCCACCCGCCGGCGTCTCGAATTCGCCGGACCAAGGTGAACGGTAGGAGTCGCCATCACGATTGTAATCGCAGAGAAGGTAGTCACGACCAGTTTTGCGACAGCGCGCGATGGTGAGAGGTTGATCGACGGAGGAGAGCAGGTCTTCTGTGAGGGAAGGGACGAGATCTATAAGGGAATTGAGGTGCGAGCTTGTGGATTTGGGATCTAGACGGCGGAGAAGATCTCTTGGGAAATATGTTAGGTGGGGTTTGTAAAGCGCGGAGGGTATATGAGAGAAACTCACAGCGCGCTATCAAATTGGTCGACTTCTGCCATGTTGATATGGGTTGTGTAGAGATGGTGTTGTTGTCAACGAGGTGTCGGGCTTGGTGGGGGCTAGTTTATGTTAAGTTAAACCCCTCATTTGCTGCAACGACAACGACATTTCTCGAGCGCCGCCTTCGCTTTTGCTGCAGACGGCAATTAACTACATATCGAAATTCACGTGGAATGTAAGCGGATCAAGATGCTATGCACCGTGTATAAATTAGCTAAATATATGCATGCTTCGTCCCATTCAATACGCCTTTGCTTATTAGACAGACACCCACCCAAATAGTAAATGCTCCTTAGCCAAACTCCCCTCCCCGATTAACATGCAAATGCGAACCTCATGCGAATGCTAGTGCAAATGTACAAAACCCTATAAATCCACTTCCGACCCAGAATTCTCTGCATACCCGCTTATTATCTTCTTTGCTTTCCTTTCTCGTCTCCAAGGGCTACCAGCATCTTCATCGGGGCCTGGTAGGCTAGGATGATCTCTTTCATATTCAGTTCTGAAGGCTAGGGCATATTTATCCCATTGGGCCGCCTTTATGTTATATTCTGCCATTGCAGTGGCGTACACTTTCTTTTGCATCTCTGCCTGCTCATTGTATGGCCTCTTCACGTCCTCAGATGCTTCCTTCCACATTTTGGTCACCATTTTTTTGACCTCATTGGGAATTGGTTTTCCTTTGCCTGGTCTTCTCCCCTCCTCGCATTTCCTCTTAGCCTCGTCCCATTTCTCTTTGCTATACATTCGGTACGGATTTGCGTAATTATTTGCTGGGCGCCAAGGACGATCACCAAGTTTGGCGTAAATAGCATTCCATATCTCAACCTCATATGCTTCTAGACGTGCTTGTTTTGGAGATTTGGGACCATGCATTGCCTCAGCTTTTCTCTTCGCAGAGTCCTTTGGCAGGATAAGCGGCTGGGGAACCTCAATCGGTCCAATCATTGATTCCAAAACCTCCGATGCGGCTCTTAGACCTGAGATATAAGCTCCATGGACAGTAGCCGGGTGCGTACCACATGTATGCTCACCGCCGAAGAATAGATTACCAATCGGCTTAGCCATGACCTCATAGTCGTCGGGTTGGAAATTCGGTCCAGTGTATGAGTAACTGCCACGAGAGAATTCATCTTGTCCCCATCTTGTCACAACAGCCTCTAAGGGGGCGGGGATCTTTGTCGCAAAAACGCTCTGTAGAACCTGAGTTGCTTCAGCTACGAGTTCATCATTTGAGCTTGTTTCTGTAGAGAATGCGGCATCACCTGCCATAAGAGCAAGTAGAGTTGGAAGACCAGTGGTCTTACTGCAGTTGAACCATTGGAAGAAACGGCCTCGTTGCGTGTAATAATCTCCTTGTTCCAAGCTAAAGCGATCCGAAGGGTTGCGAAGAGTCCCGAAGATATCTCGGCTTTGGTCCCAGAACGCCTCTTTATAGACTAGTACAACTTTATTGAGAATACCAAAGCCAATGCGTCTAATTGCACCAAGCTTCCAGTCTGGTAATGGGGGTTCAAATTGGATCTGCTGCTGCTTCAGAACGCCTAAAGGTATCGTTGACACAATATAATCTGCTTCGATGATCTCTCCATCATCGCACTCAATTTTGGAGGACTTCTCGGTATGCTCAGGATTGTAGACAATGCGTTTGACAACGCTCTTTTTGCGCACATTTAGAGGCTGTGGGCAATTTAAAAGTCCTCTGGGGACTTGCTGGTAGCCTCCCGTAACCATTGTGTGCTTGCCTTCCCACTCATTGCCAGCATCCAAGTCCCACCCACCTAGACTCAATTTTTCGTATGGAATCGCATTGCTGTACTCTAGATTAGCAATGTGCCAATTGAGGAGTCGAAGATCCAGAGGTGTGAAGTCGACAATTCTCATATACTGGCGTATAGCTGCGTCAAAGACAGATCCTAGAGTCGCATCCTTGGATCTAGTCGCGGCTTCGAGGTCGAGATCATGTTCAATGCCCACACCAGGGCGAAGGAGCCAACCTATTTCGCGTGCTTTGTAGGCCGCTGTGTACACGGCCGGGATTCCGAGTTCAAGATGGGCTCTGCCAGTGATTTTATCGGATGATACAGGGACCATTTGTACTTCGGTACGACGAGATGCCTTATCACTCGTGGCGGGTTGTGTAACAGCAGCATTGCTTTCTTCAACTTCAGAGATTATTTTGGAACCTTCTCCGCTGACGTCTCTACCGGCATCTAAAAGGTCTTTGTCTCCTTCGGCCGTGGGAGGAGCTGGAATTTTGAATTTGTACTCGCTCACGCGATCAAGAATGTAGTTGAAGAGTTTCTCAGCAAGAAGATCTCGGTTGACGTCTACAGATCTGCCAGTAGCATCATAAATCGTAGCATCCGGTTTCAAGGCATGGTATGGGAGGGCTAATTGACCCCTAACAATGATGTTCAAAGGATTTCCACGATCAAAACCAGTAATGATCATGCCACCCATCTCCCCAGTATGTCGACTGCCGTAGCTGAGGGTTGGATAACTTGGTTTCGACTTAAAGGCACGAGAATATACTCTTCCGCCAATTCTGTCTCTGCCTTCTAATACAACCACACGTGGGGAATCTTCGCCCATCTCATGGAAACGATCTTCGAATTGAGAAACGAGACCTTCTAGTTGTCTTGCACAGCCTAATCCAGCCATGCCAGCTCCGATGATAGCAATTGTTCTCCTCTTTCGTTTGCTCTGTCGTCTCTTTTTATCACTTTCTGCTGGATCTGGATGATTTACACACCCATAATTGATGTACCCTCGACGAACTAACCACTCATAAGAAATATTTGCAGCATCAAACCACCGAGCATCTTTGGCACATCCAATAGCTTCGTCTCGTGCAACACGAATCATTGGATTCCTGGTCCAGAGTCTCAGGATGCCATTTCTGATATTCAGATATGTCGTAACTTGTGGATGGCTAATGTGCTTGCGAAGCAGATAGTATTCTTCGGTATGTAAACTGTAAGGATTGAGACGTGAAGACTCTGCGGCGGCAATACATTGTCGTGCATATTCCGATGGTGCAATCTCCTTCGGTATCGACACTTTCGGCTGTACATCATATCTCTGACGGTTTCCTACTTGAGACGAAGCCTTTGTGGTTTCTCTCGAGCTGATATCGAAGTCGGCCGGGGAGGTTGCTTTGCTTGATAAGGATGAGAGGCCTGATGAGGCGTCTTCAAGATCAGTTATCATCGATGAGGCCAATGAGTCGCGGGCGCTTTCTGGTTTGAGATGCATGTTCCCATTTGAAGCATGCTTGATTGCATGCCCAGCTCTAGGACGAGAGTCAATATATGATACTTTCCATAGCGTCAAAATCGAGGCTATACTGCAAATGAGCTTAGGGCTTCGAAGCAATACATACTGAGAAACATCATTTAGTTTTGACTTCCTATCGCCCAGCCGAGCACGGGATCCGGGGTGGGGATGAAGTTGGCGTTGGTATTCTTCTAAGGGAGAGTCTACAATGATGGTGGAAGAATCCTCAATCATATCGATTGCATCGATGGTATCATCAAATCCGGCTGACCAAGTAGCACTCGGAGTTGACGACTCTCTACCTAGGGTTTCAAATATTGCAAGGTGAGAGTCCAGTTCTTCTATGCCCATTAGAGCGTTATCATGATCATGAGAGTTGTCCATTGTCGCTGCCATTTCTGGACGAGGTTTAGGTTTAGTGTTATTCGATATATCGCCGTCCTGGTGGTGGGCAATAGAGGGGGGGTTAGGGTAAGGTCTCGAACTCGATATCGATATTCCCATTGATATGTACATCCATGCATTAAGAGTATTTGAGGTAGGATTAATCGCTCATGCTAAAGGCCTATGATAACTTAGTTAGGATACTTCAATCGACTTCATATAGAGATCTATGTCTTTCTTTCTACACGTGGGTCCAATCTCACCTGTCGTAGCATTCTTCATAATTGCCATATATGTCGCACTCCGATTTTATTCCCCGAGTCTTTACGTGCATTTGTAGTCCTCAATAATCGTCCGCAATTCAATGGTATTAGTCTTAGAAAGACTCGAAAGGTTTCGGAGGTTCGTGTTATCGTACGATTTTGATATTGTCCTGAATATGAGAGAGATTGCCAAAATGGAGATGCCGAATGCTACCAAAGCGCTTTCATCACGTGTATTTTCAACCTTCCTCATGCGAATGCGAAATTGGAAAGGATTCTAATGGCTTGCATGACTCTAGGAGAGAAATTGATTCTGCAATGATCGAGCTACTTGTCCTTGCGATTTATTATTACATTATGAAGGGGTAAATCTTTAAGCCCTCGTTTAGCTATTAAGGATAATTCTGGCCTTGTAGGTCTACGTAGTGCCAGCTTCAACACTCCTGCCCAGTGTCCCTGTTTCAATAGCAGAATCCATCATCCTGTTGCCGCTTATTATCGATGTTGTGCAGATAATTATTTGCTTCCGAGCTGCAGATGGCCTTGTTAGTATTGAGAAATAGTGAGGTGTATAGACGAACTTACCCTCTTCTTTCTTGGCGATAAATCGCAATGCCGCAATCTCTGTAAAGGTTATGCCACCTAGGAAAACAACAAAAACTATCTTCTTCTCCCCGCTTCCAGAGAGTAGAGCCCTCGCTTTGACAGCCTTGTCTTCTCCTTTCTGTACTTCATCAAAGGTCTGTCCACGGACATGCTTAACTGGTTCATCAAAGCCCCGCCAACCTTGAGAAGCTCCTCCAGTAGCAACAGCATTATTGTTTGAATCTCCTCCGCGAGTCATCGATATCAAATATTGTTTTTGCAATATGCATTGCACAAGTCGAACAGAGAGTGGAGCGTAACCGCTATACACATAGGCAATGTCATTCGGGTCGTGCTCATTGACTTCATCTACAATGAGACGAAGTTGCTTCCTCAAATAGGTATAATTTGTCTTAGCACCAATCATTGTGCCAGCGCCGCCCATTGAAATCATCATTGTAGATGTCCTAGAGTTTAGTAATTGAAGTTTTTCAAGCGCATCCAACGTGAGAATATGTTGATAACCGTAGGCTTGCAGAATCATTTTCTTGAAGGCTTCTAACTCCCGAGGCTTGATCCCACCAGCAATGCAAGATTCCAAGCACAATAGCCTGAGGACCTCAGTAAGAGGCACATCTCGGGCAATAAGCTCTTCAATCTTATCATGTTGTGAAGAAGGATCAGCCCCAGCAGCAAGATTTTGTTGAACCTCTAGCACTCGGCTGAATTGGTCGGTACGAGTATGTTTCATGATCTCCTCTGCGAGTCCAGTATGTACTTTTAGACTTTGTTGCTCGGCCTGATATCCAGGAAGCTTGTTCACGAACTCTCTTAGTTCTGCTGTGCTTTTTGTCCCATGCCTGCTTTCATAGTCAGTCTGAAGGCGTCGTGCGACTTTGTTAAGCAAGCTTCCAACAATCACAAAATTCGTATCCCTAAGCTGATCGTAAAGCTTATCGGATGAATCTAGCAAGATCTTTCGCGTTTTAGATTGTGCTAGGGCGGTTCCAACGACTTTCGAAGATCCGGCTGGCTGTGGAGCGGTACCTACAATCGAAGAATCCACATCGGCTTGATTATGTTGAATTCCTACCATTTCATCAATCAGCCCTTCGTACGTCAATTGCGTAAGCAAAGGAGTTGCATAGTCGACTTCGCGATCGATTACAATAAGGCTCTCGACCGTATTGCTGGGTGTAAGCCCCAGTTTTCCGCTCTCGTTGGTATCTTCACCAGCGATCAGTTCTTGTCGCATTCGTGCAAGCAGGTCTGCAAGCCTTTTCGCATTGTCCCCCTTTCCAGTAATCCGAGGGAAAAGGCCATGCTTTTGTTGTATGAGCAGTAAAGCACGTGCCAGGAGGAATGTCGGTGTGGGATCTTTTCGTAAATACAGGTCTCCGAACGAATCGTCGAGTTCCAGAGATAATAAGTCTTTCTCGAGCGGAAGGAAATACAGCGGAAATTCGGCAATGCTTGTGTCGCCCAAAACTCCAGCTTCTTCGAGTATCTTCTCTGAAACTAAAGTTCTTCGTGGAACCCAAAATATGGAGAATTCGTGTCCGGTTTGGCTCTCCCGTTGCATGCGCTTGATATGATCTGGGAAATGTCAGCAAGTAATGGCAGCGTCCACCACATATTGAAATTTCGGAGGACACTATTAACCATGCTGTCTAAAGAATAGAAATTATTCATGTAGGGCTCAAGACTGACGAAGTAGAGTGGAAGAAGTCGTCTACGAAGTCTACTTTTAGAGCCCATTAGGAAAGAAAGGAAAATGGTTACGGAAAGACAATATTAATTGTGAATTTTTGACATACTGGCTATAGATTGGGTATGTTTCGCACTCTCTCCTCGAGCAATGAATACAACATTTTGCTGGCTGACGTCCGCATTTCCATTTTCCAGGAAGAATACCTTGTCTACACCATGATCTTGAAGGGTTGAGAACTTGACAAATAAGCCAATTGGCCCAGCCAAGCTCTTTTCAAGGACCAAATTCTTCTTTCCACGAACCTGCAGGCGTCCGTGGTTAGCTGCTGCCTTATGCATGCATATTCAGTCTGAGGTGGTCCTTACTTACACCCTCCAATAAGTACAGAAGATCCTTTCGGGCCTTGTCCCTGATCTGATCGGTGTCAAAGCTAGGGTAAGGAGCCATGATGAGATAGACTCTACATGAGGGCTGACTTTTGATCGAAGGGAGCGGCGGGGGTTTGTGTGAGAAGAGAAGAGAAATGCGAGACAGATCAGGCTTCGGGACCTCAGCAGGCTTATTAGTTGGCTGGAGAAACAAGCGAGAGACGGGAAAATCTTTCAGCCTCGTGGCCTTGCCTCGTCTGTTGGTGACACGAATAAACTGACACCCAATGACTCAAAGTCCAATTTTTTAAATCAGAACCCTATTAAAGTCCGACTTTTTTGCAAAAGGTGGATGAAGTGCATTTACCCTCAATTATCTAGATCTGCGAGATCATTACGACTTTTACGAACTTCTAAATTGCTTCCTGAATATCAACCACTGCGGACCACAACCCTCGGGAGTTTCTCATACTCTGCCCAACGACGAAAAAGAGAGAACCTGTTTGGTTGGGCCAAAAGACAGAAGGGGAAAACCATAAACGTAGACATGGCGCCCAAGACCCCAAAATTCGAATTGAAGACTCCTAAGGGGACAAAAGATTGTATGTTCTCAGATTCACATTACTAGGTTCGGAGCGATATACTTACAAGGAGGCAGGGCAAGGGAAGGATATGGTGATTCGGGATAAGATCTTCTCAACTATCACCGACGTTTTCAAACGTCACGGGGCTGTTACAATCGATACCCCCGTATTTGAATTGAAGGAGATTTTGTCCGGCAAATATGGAGAAGATAGCAAACTCATCTACGACCTAGCAGATCAAGGTGGCGAAATATGTTCGCTCCGATATGATTTGACTGTTCCTTTTGCAAGATGGCTGGCTATGAATGGAGGCGTCCAAAATATCAAGCGTTACCACATTGCAAAGGTCTATCGACGAGATCAACCTGCAATGACCAAAGGACGCATGAGAGAGTTCTACCAATGCGATTTCGATATTGCAGGGGTCTACGATCCTATGCTACCTGATGCAGAGATTGTTCGAATTGCAACTGAAGTCTTCGAGGGCCTTGGATGGAAGGGACGTTATACCATCAAGCTCAACCACCGAAAAATATTAGACGGAATTTTCGAGTTTTGCGGAGTTCCGACAGAAAAGATTCGCACAATTTCTTCTGCGGTTGACAAGCTAGATAAATTACCATGGGCTGAGGTTCGAAAGGAGATGACTGAGGAGAAGGGCCTGCCAGAGAAAGTTGCAGATCGGATTGGAGAATACGTCGTGCTGAAGGGCCAGGAAGACCTGCTTAGCAAATTACAAGCTGATGAGAAACTGATGGAAAATGCTTCGATGAGAGCCGGTCTCGAAGACATGCAACTTCTTTTCACATACCTCAAGGCCTTCGATGTTCTTTCAAATGTTTCATTCGACTTGAGCTTGGCACGTGGACTCGATTATTACACTGGAGTCATTTACGAAATCGTCACTGAAGGCTCTGCTCCTCTCGCAACTACATCTGCAGCCACTGCAGCACCCCCGAAACCCTCAAAAAAGCCTGCGAAGGTTGGTGCAGACTTCGACGAAGATCGCTCTTCAGATCCAAGTGTTGGAGTTGGCAGTGTGGCGGCTGGTGGTCGTTATGACAATCTTGTTGGCATGTTCTCCGGAAAGACTCAAATTCCTTGCGTTGGTATTTCTTTCGGCGTTGATAGAATTTTTTCGGTCACAAAAGCAAGGATGGTGGAAGAGAAAAACGTGGAAGAAGTTCGAAATAATGAGGTAGATGTCTATGTGGTAAGTACCTTTTTCGCGCTCTGAGTTTGGGGACTTTTGAAGCCCTTTTCTAACTGGAGAACAGATGGCATTCGGAGGGAAAGGTTTCACTGGTCTTTTGACAGAACGACTTTCAGTCTGTAAAACCTTGTGGGATGCTGGTATCAAGGCAAGCATATTCAAATATTATTACAGACGCGAATGCTAACTCCCGAGTAGGCCGAGTTTCTTTACAAGGTCAAGCCCAAATTGCCCAATCAGTTCAAAGCAGCTGAAAATAATGGGACCCCATTTTCAGTCATTTTGGGAGAAACTGAAGTCGCTGAAGGGAAAGTTAAGATTAAGGAGAACGGTCTTCGAGAAGGCCACCCTGAAAAAGATGGCGTTTTGGTACCTCTTAGCGATCTAGTTTCCGAGGTCAGACAACGTCTGGAGCGGAAAGCCAACCTTGAAAGTATTGTTAAGCAAGCGGAAGGGCTAAAGGTCGTTGGTGGGATTACAGGAGAGGCTGTGATGGCCAAGTCTGAAGCAGAAAAGCCTGCTGAGGAAGTGCCAGTATCGCAGGAGCTCATAACAGCTGAACTAGCTTTATAGTCCATGAAGCGAATGTGAATTGGCAAGCTGTACATCTTACCTGCAGAGCATAGCATAGCATAGCATGACGCGTATCGGACTGCACAGAAGATTTAGTTCCTTTTGGTGTGTTATAATTTTAGATCTCCAAGCTAAACACTTCCACATCATCATACCCCTGAAAGCATACAAGGACATGTTCTACAATTTAAGCTTGACTTGGGGACTCTTTAGATTGCAGATCTCCATCGATGATTTCATCTAGGTCGTGTTTGGACTTCTGATATTTAGACGGTTCAAGCTAATAATCGTTAACAACGATGAATTGCCTAGGTAAAGCCTTCGCCCACAGCTTCTGGATCAGTTCAAAATCATTACCAACTGCCTAGGTAGCCCTTCATCACGACTAATGAACCGATTGGAAAGTGTAGTGTAGCCATCTTGAAATTGCCAATTTGAATTGTCGTTCCACCGTCTTTTCGAACAAAGCACCTTATCCAACCTGCATCAAGGATCAAGCTTGCAGAAGTAGAAGCCCATTTACGAAAAGAATATCTTTATTAATAAGTCACAGATTCAACAGCAAGCACACGAGCATTATCCAGGATTCAGGGGGTTTTAAAAGAACGTGCGTTCTGGGAACAAACGAGGGAAATCACAGCTTTCTACCCCTTATCCCACTGTTTTGAAACACCATCCCACCAGACAGACGGCCTTCAAAAACAACTACAACGAACTCCCAACTTTCTGTCACACTTTTCAATGGGTACCCCATCTGCAGGAGATGTCAATCTTGATATCTTCTCCCGTTCTCTTAGACACCGAAGTTGTAGGTCCAAAAAAGCATGTGCATGTGCAACAGTGCACAGAAGAGACGGGATGCATTTCTTTTGATGAGTTTCTTTTTAATGTATCGGCATGGACCTCACCTTTGACATCTTGTTTCACTCCAGTCTAATCTGTGATCTGTTATTGAGGGATTGATGGCCTTATTTTCTTTCCATCTGAACAATTTTCGTCAACAACGAGCTCTCCGATCTTGTTTATTTTCTACATCAATGCCAACAATCCACTCTTCCCCTCCGCGCATCTTCTTTGTGTCTTTTTTCTAAACCGGCGCCCCCCCTCTTTTAAGGGGCATCCTCGTCTGTTTATTCAAATACAGATACTAGATTTATCCAAGTTGAAGATCACAGAAATCTGTAGCTGTAGCGTGCACGCAATTCAGAAAATGAAGAAAGCCTCTAAGGTAGAGGGGCGTCGGGGGCCAGGTGGGCTAATCGAATTCCTACTTAAACCGTCACCACGGAATACTCCAAATACTACTCCATTACAAACACCAGCTCTTGCCCAGGAGGAAATACAGGCAGAATCACCACAAACACCGAGGCCAGGCCCAGTAACAAATGTTCTTGTTGAACCCAATACAGGCAATGAGTGGAGAACAGTCATAACTGAAGTCAAGCATCTGTATATCTGTGGGGAGTACAAGCAGTGTACGGCACGATGTATCCAACTTCTTAACAACATAACCGACCCTGTATGTCTCCAAGCCCCCTTTCTCCCCTCTTTTTGTCATGTGACTACTAATGCCCAATACCCAGGACGGCATCCGACATCTAGACATTGTTGTATTGCATTTCTATACGGCAGTCTGTCTCGAAATTAAGGCTGATCCACTCCACAATGACTCCCTCGGAAAACTCCCCCTTCTTCAGGACTCCCTCACAAATTTCGAGAAGGCTGCAATGTACACCAAATATGCTAAATTTTTCTTCGCTGCTGATGCCAATGCCATGCACTCTGCCAAATCCATTGGTGAACTAGATGTCGCAGCCAAAAATGGATCGCTTGTATCTAATACCGATAGCTTTCGGTCGTCTGTTGATTCGATTTTCTCAAATGTTGGTTTGGATGTGATAGGGGAAGCAGAGTTATCTAGCCCGAAGTTTCCATTTCCTCATATGATGAAAGGGGGTAGTCAATGGGGCTTGAGTCGTCCTCGTCGGACTAGTTCGGCATCGTCTATAGAATTAGTAACTACGGCAAAACCAACACCACTCAAGATTAAGAAAAGAGTATCCTTTTCCACAACACCCGGAGACAGTCCAATAAACCCTTCGTCGCCCTCTTCATATCTCCCTAGTGAGATCGATTACTTTCCGGTCCCGCCAACCACCACACCTCAAGATGCCATATCATCTTACGCAATTCCAAGTACTCCACCATTAGTAGAAGAACCAGATTCTTATATCATCCAAGAGATGAAATACGATCAGACGACTAGATCAACAGCAAATGCTGCATCCCTACCCTTCGGCTCCCCTGCATCTTATCTAGCTCAGCTTGATGAATTCTCCGCAACAGTAGCAAGACACACTACATATGTCCGAAAGCTCATCTACCAGATCCACGAAGAGCGAAGAGCGAGACGTTCTGACCTACCTACCCTACACACCCTCTTACAATCACTATCTTCCGAAGGTGCAAACGATTTAGATGCACAGGAAACACGAGATAAGGAGATGAAGGGTGAGAAGAGGGAGGCTATTAAGAGAAGAATAGCTGTTATCAAGGAGAGGAGCTGGAGAAGGAGAGATGATGTACAGGAGAGAATCAACAGCCTTAGGGCTAGGACTGAGAAGTCGAAGTCAGTAGTCAAGCCGACGGAGGGATGATACAAGGCTAGCCCTCTTCTTATGTATAAATAGTCCTAAATAATAATTACAATCCAAAAGGTCCTAGTATCCGTTATTCTCTATAGTTTGTGACCTCCTAGGTAAAAGCACCCATCTGTCGTGGAACATTTACATGAAGTACCTATCACATAAATCACTCACCAATTGTCGAACATTCAACCTAAAGCACCCACGTTTCTTGGAACATTCATCTTGAACTTTGTTTGGATGTTCTATGATATCTGAAACACTCAACATGTGATTATCCATCGCTATTTTCAGTACCTCTCCTCTTACCTTACTGCTACTTCAGATAAATGACAAAGTACTCGCATTTCATCAAGAACATACTAAGTAGACTAACAAAGAATTACTATTTTCTCCTCCTTATATTCTTGATTTACTTGGTATACGTAATCATACGCAAAAGCAAAGCTTGAGAGGATGAAGCGATAACCTTGGTATTTGCAATTGCGAGGGGGATAAAAGGAGAATATAGGGACAATTCTATGCCAAATATTATTAGCTGTCTCGGAGCGGACGGATTAATTACTTTCTTTCTCTCCTTCTCTCTTCTTTTGCGCCTTGCAGACGTGCATCGTTTATCCAGTCTTTAATCAATCTATTACTTAAGGTAGCCCGCCCATCCATATATCCCACGAATCATATTTGTGACGAGTCAGTCATGTTGGATGTTATGTCAAATGTTGGTTGATCGTCACTAATCTCGCTTAACATGCTCACCAGTATATAAGTTACTCGTTTTCTCTTCATCCCTCTCTCTTTCTCTTCTTCTTTCCTTTTTAAGTTTTAGATTCTAAGGATCAATTGAAGTTTTTGCACCAATTGGTCACAACGCCTATCTATTCTATTCCACTCACCCTTACCCTCACGTAACTCTTTCTTCATTATTCTTATAAGCAACTGAAACCAGAACGGGAAACATATAAAAATCTCCCCTCAAAAACCTAGAACCATCTGTAAACCCTAAAATCGCTTAAGAGAAACCCCCTATCAGGTAATTCGTCTAAACTCTTTCGCTAATATATCTTCCAGTTTCTGCGAAAGCCTAACAAACAAACCGCGACTGCACACCATGGTGGTCTAGTTGTAAGGGCTCGATCATCCAGAGAAGGTTGTCCCACCCCAGAGCTCAAACTGGGTGAAAAAAGAGACAGCAATAACGGAAGCGGACCGTTGCCGCGAGGCGTTAAATCATCCTTCAAAAATCCTCACCGGAGAGGTTTTCTATAGATCCTGCGAGGGATCTTGAGTTTTTGCCAATTTTTTGTACTGAGCTTCTTCTATAGAATACTTATTCAGTCTACCTAATACCATCATCTGGAATTTGCTCCTCACCCTCACGCTATACGCTCCCTCTTCTCATATCGTGCTTTTTACAAGTTAGCTTTCTCGCGCGATCATCAATCACATCGCAATGGGGAGATTCATTACTTTATAGGAAAAGCTTAGCTTGTCTTATATACTAACAATCTCCTCGGTCAAAAAATAGCGAATCAATCTACCACTCTGCAGAAGCATATACGTATAACTGATACAGCATATCGAAAAACTATTCAAAATATAGCCGCACAAGAGAGAAGATAACAGCGAAGTTAATATTAATTAATATATTAACGTTAACCCTAGTAAAATTTATCTTTTCTAATTATATAAACTTATTTAAATCATATATCGAAATAGTTATATGTTTTTTCTACTTTATTATTCGTTTTATTGTAGTTTATATACTTGTAGGTATCACCGGGTTATGCGTACGCACGTAAAGAAGAGAAAAACAGTTGGTTTCAATGATGTTCAATTCTATGAAAGAGTGCTTCGCACTAAGTGTTTGCTAGTAACCTTATAAGTCATACGTCAGGTAACGACGTCCCAACACTGGGAGTTCTTTGTGATAAGATTCGAAGATTCCGAAAATCATACGAACAGTAAGAATCTCAAACATTTTTGTCCTCGCAAACACCTTATCCTCCGTCCCCGAGCTAATCATCTTTCCACTATACTTGTTCGCTGTACCCATCCATCTACCCTAATTCGTAGCATATTAGTATCAATCAAGACTTGCAGAGCTCTGGTAGAATTGTTCTTTGTCATTGCATCGGCGGGATTATCGTTTCCATTAATCCACCAAATACCTGAAAGTTCCCTATATTCATATGATTATCGAGTAGCCATAATATCGATTATAAGTCGTTTCTCTTTCGTGGTTCCCAGCTTAGCCATGCACTCGTAGAGTGAGAACGAGTCAATACAGATATAAATGCAGTAGTTGAATTCGCGGTTACCTCGCAAAGTAAACTCGAATCTACCTGGTGATTTATTTGGCATAAATGGCAGTATTTAGTAAGGTGTTAGACTATCTTAACATTAACTTCATACCCAGACCGCTGTCAAATCGATACAAGTCGTCGAACTGAAGGGTGGCCAGCTTTCAACTCATCGAGTTGAACATCTTGGATCTTTGTCAATGCGTGGAACTGGCTATGGCCAGCTGCTGATATTTAAGTAGCACCAGTATCTATCATAATCCCTTGAAATTGTACTGAAGAATATTGACTCCCATTTATGAAGGACGACAAATAATTATTCGTAGTAGGAAAAGGCCTCTCTGTTTGTTTATAGAAGGAGACAAATCGTCACCAAAAATAGGAGTAGTTAGGTCTACTCATAATGGCATATTTGGCCGACTGGTCGTTCGATAATGTAACAGTCTCAAATCCACCAACCTTTCCTAAACTCGCATGTACTGTGTATCAATATTATCGTCGTTCTCTTTATGGTCGTCATCGTCGTCGTCAGAGAATGCCATTTCCGCTATAAGTGCCTTCATCTCATCCGTCGTCATTGTTATCTTCTGGTATTCCTTCAAATTCGGTAAGATATTGACGTACTCGTCGATCAGAGAATGACTTGCTTTGTGCTCGTAAACGGTTTCTGAAGTCATTGAAAGCCTTATCTCGTTCTTCCTTCGAGCTAACTTGCAGACGAAACATTTCTTTTCCCTGTTTGTACGATGTGAACGATTGAATATCCGCCTCTGCGTAATTGTTGTTGGTTTGCTTGAAAACATGATCCGCCGCAATATCAACAATCTGTGTAATACTGACTGCTTTTATTGTTCCTAGTTGAGAGTTGATGTTGAATCTCGTCATTCGTCCATTTAAGCCACTTATCAGTATTTGCCAGCTTCTCAAGCTTGCTATGATTGCTCCTTTCTTTTTCACATCATATACTTTATTTCGGTGTGGATAGTCTTAAAGCTTTCGTGGAACTCCTTGTTGGCAATACCGAATGTACCTTTAGTCCATTTCCGAAAATCCTCCTGGAATGGCTCTTGTAGGTCCTCGTCTCTGCGCTTAACGTTATCGTATACTTGTAAGCGCTATAGTATGTATCTATTGATCCTTTCTTTTGTTAGTTGACCGATCTGGTTTTGTGATCTTAAGCTGCTTTCCCTAGTTTTCGATTTCGCCTTTCATGGCATTGTGTCTGTGACAGGGGTATTATGCTAGTTATAAGTTCGCAGATGTGGAATGTAAAAGAAGTGCTGAGAGTTTGTGGATTCAAGGAGTGAAGGAGTCGTGACCTTAAATAACTTCAAGCTTTTGGCACGTCCGACCAGCCTAGCTCTTGAATTCTTTTGATGCTCTCTAGGACGAAGCTAGAGTCATCCTAATACCTTCAGTCATCGTCTCTTCGAAGGTACCAAGCTAATCTGCGTATGCACGTAAAGAAGAGAAAAACTGAAAGTGGCCTTTTATGACTTACTTCGCACTAAGTGTTCAGATGACGACGTTCCCAACAATACTCATATGATTTAAATAAAGCGTGTTGCTAATGCATAAGGCTGTAGGAACACCAAAGTAGCCTAGTATTGCGCTCTTTAATATATAAAAAACTTTATAGAGATCATAAACCTTAACTCTACATAGCACTCATGACAAAACCCCACAATAAAGAGAAAGTCTCAAAAAGGTCATTAATAATTCACCTACGTAAAAAAGAAAAGGAAGCAGATAATCATGAAACAGAACACTTCAAAAAAGGTAAAGTAGCAGCTAGTAATGTAGAATAAAAGAAGAGAAGAAACATAGAAACCCTTCTTTTCTCTTTTTACCTTCGAAGGAAAAACCTGACGATCCATTAATCCAAATTTCGGGTATCAACCTCCTCAAACCCAACCTTTCCTAATTCCAAATCACCAATAAAGGAAAATCCACCTGCAGCACTTTTGATGATGTATTTACTTCTTCCTTAAAGTAAATGAATGAGAAAAGAGAAAGTTGAGTCTAATGAGGACTCTGGCTCTTCTTAGTTTTCTCCGCAACCTCCCTCTCCATCTTCGCTGCATTCTCTTGCTCCTTCATCTCCCTAACCTTCGCCAATACCACCTCTCTAAAGATGGCCCCCTTCGCAATCCGACTCAAGCTCTTCTTCCCTCCAGGTGACGTACTCGTCCCTGGTGACTTTGCATCTTTACCACCAGCCACCGAAGAACCAGCAGCAGCTGTGGCGTCAGCAGGTACGTCTGCTTGTCCGGGTGCTTCTTCAGATTCATCTTCTTGCATTTTGAGCATTTCGATGCGGTTGGCGAGTTTGACGAGTTCGATTCCACGGCGCAGACGCGCTTTGGCCATGTAAGCTTTGATTTCGGGCAGGAGATTGTGGTCTGTTGCGTTATCTCCGCTGATCCAGGGGTGTGCTAGTGCTTCCTTTGAAGGTGTTAGTATTTGGGATGACTTTTTCTAGCTAAATTGGAGGGCACACCTTGCTGGTTAATCTATCATCCGCATTGGGCTTTAGAAGATGTCCAATAAAGTCCTTCGCATCACTACTGACATCCTTCCAATATCTCTCATGGAAAACGACTCGTGTGTTACTGCATTCATCAATAAGATCTTGCAAATTCTCACTTCGGAAAGGAGAGTATCCGCAGAGAAGGGTGTAAGTAATGACGCCCAAAGACCACATATCCACCGGCTTTCCGTGACCTTTCTTCAGCATGACTTCTGGAGCTGCGTAACCAAATGATCCCGCCATTGTGGTGAGTACTTCATCTTTCGAATCCAGCATTTTGGCGATACCGAAATCGGCAAGGACTAGGTCGGAATGAGGGTCCCTGGTAAGGTAAAGGAGATTTTCGGGTTTGAGATCTGCCCCTATTAGAATGTGCTGGTAAGCATGACGGGGCTAATTTGCTAACCTCTGTGGACGACATTGTTGTCGTGTAAGTAATCGACAGCTTCTAGAACTTGTCTAATGGTTTGTGATGCATCCTTCTCTGTGAATTTCCCTTGTTCGCAGATTCGGTCGAACAGTTCTCCTCCTATAGCCAATTGTGTGACAATATAGTATTTATCCTACAGGCACACCCGTTAGCTGGCCTGCTGAAGGGGAATCATCATCATCGTGTCTTACTCGGGATTCAAACCAGTCCACGAATTTGACAATATGTGGGTGCTTCATCCGCTGCAGCATTTCGAGTTCGTCGTAAACCATTTGCTCGTTTCCTTTGACATTCTTCTTTAGAATGATCTTGATAGCTACTTTGCCCGTAGGACCATCTGCTTCTCGAACAATTCCATAGGTACCAGCACCGAGTGTTCTCCCAAATCGATACTTGGCTCTGTTTTCGGATCAGCATATGTCTTTGCATGGTGTTGGAGGAGGACTTACTTCTTATCGTAGCTTTCAGGCTGGCCGTGAAGCTTGTTGATCATATTGGAGACTTCATGACGATGTGCGCCACGGTGGCGCCTCATGATTAGTGATTGTACTGAATAATGATGGCTTAAGAAATAGAGGAGGAGGATGTCATAGGGATGCGCTCTGCAGAGCCAGAGGCTTTGGAGTTGTTCGCAGACAAGTAGAGAATACGAGAGGTATTTCAGGAAGAGGAACTCACAGCTCATCGTGCCTGCCTCGTCAGTGCCAACAACCTTGATTGGCGATGCTTTCCGTCGTCTTCTTTGGAATTTGCTCTTCAATCGAGCGTAAAGGGTTGGCGACGACGTATTTGTGGATTCTTCAATGCGTAAATGGAGGTTCCCAGTCTTTGTACTTCAGCAGCTCTTGCTCCTTAGTGGGGCTGTACACCCGAGCGGTTGGTGAATCCTTGGGGTTTACAGCTGCTGCAAGGGGGAAAGAAGAGGATTTGATAATTGGAACAGCGTGATTGACGTTGGGGGAAACGCATGAGAATAAGCAGAAGAAGAAATGGTGATGTGAGGAGGTCTCCCAAGACTCTGCCTCACCACTCAGCCGCAGCCGCAGTGATGCTTCTAAGAGGGGCAGCAACGGCCTGTGGCTGGGCTTGGGCTGAGACTGATGTCCAGGGTCTCTGATTTGACAGATTCAGCGTCGAGATCTGGTATTACCCAGCCCATGCTTTATATACGAAGAAGCTTTTCTGTGCGTGATGCGTGTGGATTGCTATGAAACTTGTATGCACAGCTGCGTGAGAGTTGTCCTCGAGGTGATTAGAATATGACTTGTTACACAACTCTTTAAATACAATACTCACATCCCGCCCTTTTCGTCGGAGAAAAAAAAGGCCGAAATTGGCACCTCTTTAGATGTGAGAAATCTGAATCTTTAAGCAGGAATACTTGATTTATTTAGGATTTTAATTTTTATTAGAATAATCAAAGAAGATAAACGAACTCGAACTCGAGTCAAAGCGGCTTTGTCCTATCGATAAGCTTAGCGAGAAACAGTCTCACAATGGTATTGTGCATTGCTTCATCCACGGCATTGGAGGAACAATCACGAAAAGGCTGCTATTTTATCTCTACCTTTGTTCAAGTTAATAAGAGAGCTTGGACACCATTCATTCACCTTCTGTCTGTACAGTCTTCTCGCCAAGAATATATAAATGGGATATATCTCCTGGTCATGCCCCACCACTCGACGTCAATATCAACTACGTAACAACTTTACCTCAACTCTACATCTGTACACTCCTCCAATATCGAAATGAGCTTCGCAAACAAACGACTCGGGAAGGAGCTTTCAAAGGTAATCCTCAAATCCCCTTGCTCCAAGCACTCAAAAGCTAACTTTCCCCCGTAGATCCATACGAGTCTTCCCCCAGGAATTACTCTCGTACAAGCCGACGATTTCAAAGAATGGCTTTTGGACATCAAAGTCCTAGACGCAAATCCAATCTACATAGGCCAAACCTACCGCCTAAAATTCAAATTTTCGCAGTCATATCCTATCGGTATTCCCCCCCCCCCCTTCCCTTCTCACCTTGTTCTTCCTTTAGCTAATCTCTCCCCTCCCCAGAACCCCCCGAAGTAACATTTACTCAAATATCCTCTCCACCCCGCCCAGTACCAATGCATCCACACATCTACTCCAACGGCATAATCTGCCTCGATCTACTCGGACAACAAGGCTGGTCCCCCGTACAAAATGTAGAATCGATTTGCATGTCTATCCAAAGCATGCTGACGGGGAATACGAAGAACGAAAGACCCGAAGGAGATGCTGCTTTTGTAGCTAATAATAGGAGGGCGCCGAGAGATATTGATTTTTATTATCATGATAATACTGTGTAGGGCCATTAGGGCCATGTTTGAAGGAATGGCTGTGGGAAAGGGGAAGTGAGGCGTTAAGAGGAAAGGAATCCAACGGATGTTTATAGGATGAAGCTTGGAGGAATGGGATATGCATAGCGGGCGGACATGGCGTTTCTGACGGCTCTTTGTGTTGGGGGGCCAAAGAATAGTGTGACTTTAGCTGAGAGCTCTTTTCGTCTCTACAACGTACAGAAGGCACATATCTTTAGCATTTGCATCTCTAGCGAGAGGTCACTATATCAAGAAACCATATTTCTATGTGGGAGAAATGTTCTACATTAGCTCTTTTGTTATATCTACTCCTTTCTCTTTGAACTAGAACCGGGGTTGGTTACTTTGCATTTGTATCCTACGCTATCCCTTTCTCAACGCACATTTCGATGGATTGAAAGCGCCTGGAAGGAGCGGATTATAATTCTTTTGGCGCTTTCTTATGATATTCCAGGTGGAAGCTTCACATAACATAGATTCTTCAGCTTCTAAGCATCCTTAACACTCACTCATTCCCTTCTACCCCCCCACTATAAATCCTCAAAATCATAGACTTTTCTTCCAATCGTCTAGTTCGTCTTTAATTTTCTGGTACGCAAGATGAATAGTTTCATCCAACTCCATCTCACAGACCTGCCTAACAACTATCATTCTTCCACATCCTACCACCTGAACCTGAGATGGAACAGATATCTCTGTATCATCATATCTTCACATTTTCAGACCAAACCCCCTGTTTTCCTCCAATCCCATCTCTCATCATCATCCTTTAACACTACTTCTGCCGCACCTCTCTCCACACCATGGCTTCTTCATCCTGTCCCTCTGCATACACAGGCAGTTTCATAGAAACCCTATCTAGCACCATGAAAATATTTCTTCCAGCTGATCGATATGACTAAATATGCGACACTATCTGCTTTCCAGGCTTACTGCCACCTATTGTAACAAGCAGAGAAATTATTTTTTCTTGAAGGAGAATGATAATCCTACAACGAGAGTTTATAGAAAGAGAAAGGGATGGTACGAAGGAATGGACTTGGGATTACATGATCAGAAAAGCACATATCTGACCCCCGCTCCTTATATGATAGATTGATTGCAAAAAGAGATCGACATCAATGATTTAGTAGATACCTATTAGCTGCAGCGGAAGGCTGTAATAAAACGAGGACCAAAACCTACTTAGAGAACCGTGATTATTTCAGCTGCCCTAGGTACTTAAGGGCATGACATTCAGCTACCTAAAAAGGTTGAAAGCACACGGTCACGCCTGGTAAAATACATACGAAATATATTCAAAAGATAATTATCTCCAACGCTCACTCCTTAAATTCCCAACTGACCGCGGAGATGCCAATAAATATCCTCCAACTCCTCCTTCGCCCCTATCACATCCCTATCTCCATAACCACATCTCCCTCAACCTCTGCTCAACAATTTGCTGCCCTTCATTCCCATCTAGCCTCTCTATTAACCCTTCCCTCTCTCTAACCCTCTCCCTCATCTCTCCCTTCCCCTTCCCCTTCCTCTTCGTCCACGAGACACAGAATCCTCGCAGGAACTGCCTCCTCAGTCCATTTAGTTTCTTCCGCACCATTGTTGACTTCTCTGTCTGCTAAATCAAGGAGAACGATAGATTTCTGTTCGGAAAAATGATTAGTTGGTTATAGATGTCCTTCTTAGGGGGAGGAGGTGTGGCGAACTCTTTTAAGTAGAAGGTATCAGAATATGAATATGAAGATCTCTGTTCATGGACCAGTCCCCTTCTTCATAGCCTTCGTAGGACGGGGAGGAGTACGCCAATCCAGCTGAATATGAGGTGAGATTCAATCTTGAATGGGAGAGATAACGGGAAGCGGAAGAAGCAAGATGTGGAATCGCTCGTTATGGATGAGAATGTTTTATAGTTCTCATGGGATACCAGTTTTCCAGGGTAGCAAAGACAAGGCAAGGAAAGAAAAGAAAAGAAGAGCAAGAAGCCAAAAATGAAACTAAAGTAAGAATAGATTAGTGTGTTTGCCTTTAGCTCCATCCAATCCGAAACTTTGTGTAGCCATCAGCAAACCATACAATCCCCTCCTCTCCCCCTTTTCAGGTAGACAGACGTATGATGATTACTTAGATAAACAACGCGGGGTGTAAGAAAGCAGATTCCCTTCCGAATTCTAATTATGGATCTCCCTTAACTCATTTGCCACGCGATATTCGTATATATGCAGCTTTCCGTCTCAACAGAGTGTACAAGTACAACAGGCACAGTACTTTTTTTGTTAAGGGATCCCGACGCCCATGAGGTTTGATTGATGTAATGCAATGCATGCAGGTGATTTAGACAAATTGGCAGCGGGAGATGAAACACTGATTGCAGGAGTGCTCCGGAGTGTTGTAGTTCGATTTCCCTTGCTGAAGAAGGTTGGTACGAATTGCATGTACTTGTACTACGCGGCCTTTCCTTTGTTTTCCCTAGACCTGATAATTGCATGTTCTCGGGCCGCTCATATTCATGGTAAATCTTAGTTGAAGTGGTGATATCTCAGATAGGATGTTGAGGTTCTGTCGGCATGATATGATGGAGAATAACTCTCGAGACTCCTGTAAAAAATCATCTTGGTGTTTGACATTTGAAATATTATGGGCCAAAGATAACATCAAGCATATAACCTAGTTGAGCCATGGGTTGTGAAAACATGCTTGAAAAGCTCAACTGGTATCCCATGTAGAGGCCAAGAAGGCTACAAGAGAAACCGAAGTTGTATTCGTATCATACAAGTAATAATAAATCTCTCCAAAACTCTCACATCTTATAAAAACTTCAACCCCCTCCCCTTTCCACTCGCCTGCTCCATGATCCACTTCTTCACTCCTCCCAACCGCTCGAATGCATCGAGTCCCCAGCTCCTCAGTGCAACCACTGGTCCAGAACCAACCCCAAACCCCCTATTCAACCCATCACAAACCCCCAACAACACCGCATTCCTGCCCCACCTCTCCCTAGCATACATCTCCAAATTAAGCTTGACACCAATATCACCCCCTGCCAGAACAGTATTCTCAATACACTTCACTAAACTCTCTACATCTCCTTGTCCCATATTTAATCCTTGGCCTGCTAAGGGATGAATGGAATGTGCTGCGTCCCCGATGAGAGCTATTCTTTCCCCAATGTAGGTATCTGCGTGTTTCATTTTTAGAGGAAAACTTGCTATGCTTCCTTCTTGAATACCTTGTACTAGTCGAGGAAGTCCTAGTCCTTTAGATGCCTGAGTGATGGATGATCTCCAGTTGAATTCATCTTCTTGTCCTTCCTTTATGGAGTGTAAGAACTGTAAATCCGTAAGGGAAAGTCTGAAGGCCGCATTAACCATAGCCGTGAAATCCTTAGGAGAAAGGGTTTTGAGAAGAGCAGCGTTCGAGGCAGTCGTACTCCAAACCAATGTAGCAAAATCTCCAGGCAAAGGCAGGAAAGCCA
Source organism: Chlorencoelia australis (assembly GCA_003988815.1). NCBI lineage: Eukaryota > Fungi > Ascomycota > Leotiomycetes > Helotiales > Cenangiaceae > Chlorencoelia > Chlorencoelia australis. The sequence goes on along the minus strand of QYAN01000035.1, from coordinate 47,263 downwards.
CCGGTCCCGTAGGTAAAAACCGTTGATACGCAACCTCATTCCCAACCGATTTAGGATCCAATTGCAGCGTAGCTACTACCCCATGGGCACCATATTCCCACCCCCGATTGTCAATCCCCGCCCATGTCCTCACATGACTATTTCCCCCATCAGCACCAACCAATAACCTAGCAGCTATCTCCTTTCCTTCTATCTTCACTACTGGCCATCCAGTGAGATCCGTCTTCCCATCATCAATTCCATATTCAATACTTTCCACCTTCTTCTCTTCAAAAATATCCACTCCCCCTAGCTCCTCTAATCTCCTAAGTAAACCTCGTACCAAATTCATATTCTCATTCATATACGCCAACACCTCTCCCCCGTCCATATTCCTATCCCCATCCACATCCCCATCAAAGCGTATCCTCGACCCCGTAACACCATCCCAAACACGCATAGCAGAATAACTCTGCACCCTCATCCTATCAACATGATTCCAAGCCCCAATCTCCTCTAAAAACCATACCGAAGAAGGTGTGAGTGAGGAACAGCGATTCGACCATGTATTTGGTGGGGGATTCCATTCTTTGCTTTTCTGGACGGATTGCGAGTCGATAAGGGCGATTCGAATGTTTTTGGTAAGGGGGGAAGAACCTATTTATCCCAGAGTTTATTAGGAATAGCTTTAGAAAGAAGAGCTTGGGGAAAGGAAGAGGAGAGGTAAACAAACGTAAAGCAGCGCAGAGACTTAATCCAGCTGGTCCACCACCTACACATACTATATCGTAGATTTCTGGTTGGTCGTCTTTAGTTTGCTTTACGCCATTGGCTATATGCACTCTTCTAGGCTTCCCGGAAGTGAGGCTTCTCTTGGGGGTGTGTATTTGACGAATGCAGCGGTGGCATATATATAGCATTCTAGGTGATGTTAAGAGGCGAGGGCGAAGGAGAGAGAGCGTGGTTGGTTTCATGTTGTGTACAATATTTATTTGGTGGAAAGATTCAGAATGAACTGATAGTCAAAATTGAAGCTTGGGGATAGCTTAATCGGGGAATCACGTGTGAGCGATACAGAAAGAAGATCTGAATCTCTTCTAGCTAGAGAGTATAAAATTGCTTTTTTAACAGGACAGAAAATTTTGGTTCTTAGAGTGTTCTTTTTAAGGTTCAAGGAGCAGTCTCTTACACATTGTAGATCCAGCTCTATTTCACCCACAGGCAATTCAGTTAATCTGTGTTGTCATTTTCAAAGTATCTAATGTTCCCTATGTCACATTGTGATTTCCATATTTATGACCTAGTAGCCACTGAATGTGATATGCAAAGCCAGAGAAACAAGTTACCAGCGAGAATCATATGAAAGACGATTAAGGAATAAGCAGCAGCGACCAAGTACAAGGTCCTGGAAGATCTTATTCCTTGGTGCCATTTCATTCTCCGTCTAACTAACTAGTCCTGAACGCTGAATCTTGGCACCATGCTATACCCCGTGTGTGTAAATGCAGGAATAACCATCCAAGGAAACAATGCAAGTAACAACCAAAGGCAGTCGATGAAGGTCGATTTTCTCACTGGGTTAGAAGATTAGGAATCATCTGTCGCTAACGGTAATCTATAATACGTGTTGACGCCGAAACTAAGAAACTAACGATATCAAATAGAATAGTGATTAGTCGACCAAATGTTAAACGCAACCCTCTTATTCGATGACCTCTTAAAACTCCCAGTCTTCTTCGTCATCGACAGATTCAATAGCCCATTGGAACTTATCTCGAAGGGTCTTCGAAAAGAACTTTTCAATAGGAACGTTGAACTTCTTCGCGAAAACAACTGTGAGGCGTGGGTCGATATAGTTCTGAAAATGTTAGGGGAAGTAGAAGATCTGGGGATCAAATAACTTACGATCTTACTGGTGCCGAGCGCAACCTCCTTGTTGCCTTCTCGGTCTTCACGCTTCAAGAGCATATTTGCAATTCTCTCGTCGATCTTTTGGATGGTTGCCTCGTATTTTTCGACGGTGGGTCCTTTGCCTTCGGGTTCGACCTTCTTCGTCTTGTTCTCTTTCTTGAACTTTTTCTCAAGTTCATCTACAGCTTCGAGTCTCTCTGAGAGTTCTTTAGCTTTCATCTCTTTTTGACCATCAGTAACAAGCTTTTCATTTTCCTTGGCAAACTTCTTCTCGATTTTAGTGCGTAGTTCCTGAACGAGAAAGACCTGATGCTCTAAAATCCAAGCCTCATCAAGCTCCTCATCCAACTCAAACCAATCAGCGCCCTTCTTCTTCTTGAGCTTTGGTTCAAGGTCAAGAACCATCTGCTTGATTCGCCACTTTTGATACTTGAGACCCTTGACCTAGTTCAAGCATTAGTACGTTGAAATTTAAATATCGGAGGTCAACTTACGCTATCATCCATCTTCTCGATGGCAGCCTCGTGACTGGCACCAACAGTACGCTTGTGATTACAGAGAACAGCGACTCTGCGATTACAATCATTGTAAAGCTTGATTTTTTCTTGCATCGACATATTTTCCTTATTGTCCAATTCCTTTAGTAGAGTTGACATGGTATGGGAAGCATTGTAGGTACGGAAGACTTTAGCGCTCAAACCAGGCATTTGGTTGGTCAAATGCTTGTTGAGTTGGGTGGTCTGACTTGTTAGCACATATCTTGCTGAATGCAGCTGAAAAACTTACGTTGAGACGATCGAAAATATCATCACCCGCCTCCTTAGGAGGTTTCTTGAACATTTTCAAATTTTTGAAAACTTGGGGAGCAACTTCATGCTCTGCGTAGAATCGAATACTGTCTTTTCCAAGGAAATCAAAGATAACCGTATGTGGAGGCCGAAGGGTGACATGCTCAAACTTCAAAGAGCAGCAGCCAACTGTCTCAGCTTCATTTTCGGCATCTTTTTCGTTACCAGCACGCAATGCAAACTCATCAATCAGGTACATGGCGGTGGCCCGTTGACGATCAGCCATGAGCTCTGCTCGGAGATCTGCAGTATAGTCTTTGCGTATGCGATCGATATGCTTCTTCAACTCTCGTGCCTTCTCAAACTTCTTGAAATCACTCTGGCCTTTGATACTGCTCTTAGCAGCAAGCATAACGTACTTATAGGCGCCGTTGATGTTTTCTTGCCACATTGCAAGCCAGGTGGCTTTGTTATCATGTTGAATCGCCTTCCACTTGTGACCTGGTGGCGGAGCTGGAGCAGTAGCTTCTTTGCCGATATTAATGGTGATCTGTTCAGGTGAAACTCTCTTCTTGACCTTGCCAGTCTTTGGATGCTCACCACGACCACGGAACAGCCCAGGAGGTTCAACACGAAAATTACCAACCTGCTCCTTGCGACCATCCCAAATACAGGTTATGTACGGTTTCTCTAGCTCATCCTTTTCGGCCTTTTCGGCCTTCTTCTCCGCTTGTGGGCGATTCTTCTTTATCTGATTTTTAGCATCGTAATACTCAAAGATTGGTTTGAAATCGAGCTTAGAGAAGTCCTTGATAGCGACCTTGTTGCCGTCCTTGTCCTTGGCTCCGCCGGTATTCTTGACCGATTCAGTAAAATCGGCGAAGAAATTCTTCTGGAAAGTTAGATTTTCGACATTGTGGGTAGAGTTCAACATCGCACCAAAAAAGCCAGCGATTTCTTCTGATTCAAGGGAAAGGGTGAGGGGGATGCCGTTGTAGAGTAGCTTGACGTTTTTCGGAAGTGGCTCGTATTCAGGAGGGAAGACAACACCATTATGCTGCAAAGTCTCCCACTTGATACTGTCATCTTCCTTTTTTGGGGCATCCCACCAACGATAGACTTCCTCCTCAGCTTCTTCACTTGCTTCTTTCTTGGCTTTTCCCTTATTATTCTTAACGGGTGTAGATGTTTCTTCTTTAACTTTACCGTTGGCTTTCTTAGTGATTACCTTTTTCGCGAGTGGTTCATCATCGGACGATTCTTCCTTCACTCCATTTATCCTCTTCGCATTCTTTTTGGCAGATGTAGCAATGCCGTTGGATTTCCGCTTCTTCGGCTTAACATCCTCCCCGCTCTCAGACTCTTTATTTTTCGAAACTTTCTTGGGAGTGGGCTTTTTGGTTTTGTTCTCTTTAGCACGGATAGCTTTGGCCTCTTTTCCGGCTTTCTTCTCGATGGCAGCTTTTTCTCGGGATAGTTTTGCCGTGATAGGTTCATCAGAAGAAGATTCTTCTCCAACATCCGCAGCAGTGATCTTCGGTGGTAATTTTCCAGGCTTTTTCTTAGTCGCTAATGGTGCAGCGTCGTCTGAGTCCGACTCGGCAACCTTTGCCTTTGAGGTTCTTTGACGTTTGGCCTGAGTTCTATTAGTATAATAGTCGCAAGGCAGTTAGGAATCCATAAATCCTCAGTGCCTGAGAATGCTAATTTGGGTAGCGTACCAAGGGAACGGCATCGTCGCTGTCACTTCCATCAACATTGTAGTTCACAGGAATTTTGCCCGTACTCGTTCTCGACTTGCGCTTCGCATTGCCATTTGTAACTGGTTCATCAACATCCATGGTATCTTCCAGGACAGGACCACTGCGAATCATAATTCCTTCGCCAGCGTAATGCATGCTTGGAATAGCCTTGTCTAACGCTGCGTCCTCACTTTTGGAGATGTGAGCTTCGGAAACTAGGAAGTTAACGTTAGTTGATTGCGATTTCGCTACGATCGAAGTAATTGTAGAGTTTGAAGAAGCCATAGACAAATAGTAAAGGGATGTCTAGCTATAAATGTTTAATAGAAAGCTAGGAAACTATGCGATAATGACTGTGATTGTTTGTAATTGTTCCTTTTACTCACCAGGACCTCGTCCATTTGCTAACGGCATATCATCGTCGGACGACATCTTCAAGACAGGAAAGTGAAGTGTCGGGTTAGAAGCCTTTTCGTGGCTCGTACTTGGAAAAGAGCTGAGAAGGTGTCAACTAAGGCAGTCGCATTCGACGTGAATTAAAAATGGTAGGATGGCGCAAACTTGCCTACGAGCGTGTATAAATATCGATGGGGTTGAGTAGCGTGTTGTAACAAGTGGAGATTGTTTAAAGAAGAAAGATGGTGAAGGAATTCGGCGTAATATTGACATGGCAAAAAGGGCACTCCGGAGGTTAATAAGATTCTCGAAGACGGCTACATATCACGTGCCTCAGCTAATTAATGTGAATAGAATTTTACCTAGCCTTAGCAGTGCAGTTTTGATGCCGACAACCCGGCTGCTACCCCTTCAAGTCTCAACCAAACAATCAATTGATCTCGAACAGTCGTGATCAATTGACCTTCCATACCCCAAAGGATTGTTACTGATCTCTTTGTGCCTCAAGATGCTATCAAGAGCTGCACGACCGGCTTTGAGAGCTGGAGCTGCGGCGTCTGCAAGGTACGAACGACTCCTGATCCCCAAAGAAGAATTAGAAGGAAATGCGGAAGCTATCACGAAGCTTGGGGAAGCACTGGAGGATGAATATTGATGTTTTGATAGACCCGTCGCCCAGAATGTCGCAGCCTTCGCAACCCTTCGTGAGATTGAGGACAGACTGAAGTCTATTCGCAATATCGAGAAGATCACGAAAACCATGAAGATTGTTGCTTCTACCAAGCTCACCCGGGCACAACGCGCAATGACTAACTCCCGACAATACGGCCAAACATCCAACGTTGTTTTCGAGCATGCTGAGACGAAGCCATTGGAGGGTGATGATAAGAAAAGATTGATTGTGGTGGCCAGCTCCGACAAGGGACTCTGTGGTGGTATTCATTCTGGGTTGTCGAAAACAGTCCGCAGAATGCTCGCCGAGAACCCGAACACTGATATTGTTGTCTTGGGAGAGAAATGCAAAGCACAGCTTTCTAGGTCCAACGGAAGGAACATCGTTCTGAGCTTCGCTGGTGTCGGAAAGGATGTCCCTACTTTCGCAGATGCCCAAGCAATCGCTGACCAAATCGTCCTTTTGCCTACCGACTACTCTTCTATTCAGATTATATACAACAAGTTCATCAATGCTACAAGTTACGAGGCTACACCGATTGAGGCTTTCTCTGAGGAAGCTATTGCCAATTCTCGTAAGTTGTATCATTAACTAGAGCTCCAAAGGATTCTGCTAAGAAAGTAAAAGCCAACTTCTCGGCCTTCGAGATCGACGATGAGGTGCTCGCCAACCTCCGTGAATACGCCCTTGCCAACTCTCTCTTCTGGGCTCTTGCCGAAGGTCACGCCTGTGAACAATCTGCCCGCCGAAACGCTATGGACGTAGGTTTCCAACCGCCTTCTGTCTTACAGGAGATAGCCACTAACATGTCCCCAGAATGCCTCCAAGAACGCCGGAGACATGATCTCCAGATACCAAATTCTCTTCAACCGAACACGTCAAGCCGTTATTACCGGAGAATTAGTCGAGATTATCACTGGTGCCGCTGCCTCGGAAGAATAGAAGAAAATTTGTGCATGTGTAGATTAGTTGAGCAGGAGATTTTGCAATGGTGGAGGAGGTCGAATCAAATTCCCTTGTGTACCAATCAATGCATTAAAAAAGACGTGGATTCTCAAATAGCTAAGGAATTCTTACTTTCATTCGTCATACATCCGTGACGTATGTACACGAGAGAAAGGTTGCGTGAATATTGGTGTTATCTTTCGACTCTTGCATTATGCACACTGTTTGCTGGCACTAGCTAACTAGTCAAGCCTATTTATCCTTTTCTACGCCATACTACTATATCCCAAATACCTGCGATTCAATTCAGGTTTGAGTTCTGGCAGGACTGGCAACCTGTCGATCGTTACGCATGCGGGAAAAGCCTCAACGTGGATGTTCAAGGAGTCACTAGCTACTCGTACGCTTCCCTGAATCAACTTGTCTTGGAGGTCTATATTACTTTCGAGTTCTGAATGTTTAAAGAAGATTTCAAACATTCAGAGAAGTAGAGGATATGTCTTTGTCTGCTCGTTAGTTCGGTCAGAAATTAGTTCCAAAAATGCGTTCAAACCGGGCCCGACAGCGTGGTGCGGTGCTTACCTGTGTTTCAACCCAGCGTTTACCATCACTGTTGAGAATCATTCATTCCGTCGGGCTATGAGTCAATGTGGCGAAATTATGGAGGCCCTATTCTGGGGTACTATCCTACTGCGCTTGTCCTTAAAACTCTAGATCATTCATCTTTGCTTAATATTTGAGATAGGGGTTTGAGTTTAGATATTATGCTGCCATATGGCTGTGTAATGTAAGATTTCAAGTGTAAAGTACTTGAACGACAATGAGTAATATCTATAGACTAAAACGATTGCTTCAAACGACGATACTCCCAATTTTTACACAAGCTAACCCAACATGATCCACATATTGAATGATTATGACAATAAAGAATGACTGAGATAAATGAAAGCTTCCTTCCTCCCTCGCAGCACAACAACTCAGGCAAATCTATTCATAAATTAGCAATCGACACATATACAGCAATGACTCTTTGATACACTTATAGTTTACCCAAAAGCCATTCTAATACCTACGTTACCCAGAGCCATGAGTGGAGCCATGGGTGTTGTGAGAGTTACAAGAACTCTCACCATTACTACGGCCATGAGTTCCACTACACTTCCTTGAACTACCACTAATACCACTATTTCTACTAATGTCACCTGAATCGCTGCTTTGTGCAGCCAGGCACCACCGTGACTATTAAGATTAGGGCAGTCAGCTTTTGCATAGCTATGCCTAATTTGGAAGGTTCCAAAAAGTTATAACGTCCGTCTTGAGGGGTATAGGGAAGTGCAAAATAGGGAATGAGATTGTACGTACTCGCATCTGACCCGTCCTTGACCACCACAAGTAGTGCAAGTATTCTAGACTAGAGCACCTCTCGCAGTATACCTGAGAGCCTGCCCTACGGATCCCTCTGTCATGCCGTAGCAGCCAGGAGTGGTGCAGGTGCGGTAGCCTGTATCTTGACAAGTGGTGTAGTTAACCATTTCGGATCGGGTGAAGGGGTTAAAGAGTAACTATCTAGACGGAATGAAATTCATCAGCTTAATAAGAAATGTTAGAAGAAGGACCTTGTAAGCATGTTATTGATGTTATATAAAGGTAACGTTTTTATTGGAGATTTGGAAAAAAAAAGAGTGTTATGAGGTCGGAGATGTACTGAAATGAAGAAAGAAGTATTATAGAGAGTAAGAAGAAGGTATTTCTATATAATCTCGAAAAGCTTGGCCTATCTTCAGGCTGGTCAGTGTAGGGGAAGGAAGAGGGCACGAGGGAGGAAGAAGGCAGGTAACAAGGAGAAGAAGAGAAATAAATCAGTTAAAAGCCGGGTCTCTAGTCTTGAAGCTACCGAATCTGAGTATATTCATTTTGGAATAACACATTCTGAAGTAGCACCAACAACGCATATAAACCAATGAGACGACGAGGCATATTAGTTAAAGTAATGAGGTAAATAGGTCGTGAGGTCTACAGATTGACGAGGTTTACAAGCCAATAAGTCTAACAGATCAGCCAGGGGTATAAACCAACGAGGTATATAGCTAGAAGTAGTGAGGTATATAAGCTAACTAGGTGCCTAAGCCAATCTACAAGCAAGCCGAAGTTATTTTGTGTAACATTCACCCTTGGCCCTATCCATGGTTAGTTATATTCATTACCCATGGCGTCGTGCCCCCTAGGAGTATTGTTACTGTTTTACTATTTGTTTTGCTATATCCCTCCCTTGCTAAGGAGGTATTTTCGTTGGAAGAGTTACCGTTATGCAGCAAGCTAAGTACAGTACTTGGTATATAGCACTTCGTCGGATTATAAGGGAGTAATTCTTTCAATTATACGAATCCTGGGGAATAAAAGGGATCAAATTTCATAAACCCTGAAACCCCAATTTACTGGAATCTACTAGTGGAAACCAGGTGAGAATCCACTTGGATCGAAAGAAAGTTCAAAGGAGTGAATCAAGTATAAACCTTATGCAGCCACTAAAACAAGCTTGAGTATATACGGATATTTCATAAGAGCTCTACAAGAAGCTAAGCAGCATATCATGTATATACATTAGTTCTCATTAATATCCTTGATATCAGGGCCCGTTTTTCCCTTTCCCTCTCGAAACCTCCAAGTTTCCCAAAGGAAAACCTCATAACTTCTCCCCCAGGTTAAGATTATTCATCCTCCTCATCCTCAGTATTCTCCGCCCTCCTTATTACAACCTCCCTAATCTCCTCATTGACTAAATCCCCAATGTCCACGCTATCCTTCAATATGCCCCTTGCTTCCTCTTCTCCCACATCTAAATCCTCCGTTACCAAAAGTGTAGCAATCTCAGGCACGATCACAGATTGCACGAAACTTGCAGGTCCTCTTGCCGCTATCAACCGATCCTGAGGTGCTCGTTTCTTGAGAATTGGTGTGAACTCCTCCATGATGTTTTCAGATATGATGCGTAGACCACGAGGACCATAGTACCCAGGTGTGAGAGACGTGGTGGCTACTAAGAGATTGCGATCTTTTCCGGCTTTGACAATTTCTTCGAGGGCGTCTCTGTAATGACAGGAAGCACCGTTAATCAAATTCTTGATAAATTTGTGATGTTTTGAGATCCGGGAATCTAGAGTATCCCAGTCGATTTCGGGATATCCTTTTGCTGCCCAGCTCTCTTTGGCTGTTTTCTTTTGGTGAGAGCGGCAGAATCTTTCTTGTTTTCGCGTATTCATTTTCCCGGACTCTTCAAGATCTGAGGCGTCCACCGGTTTGTTGCACATAGGGCAACGTGGCCCCGAATAGATATCTTCGCCATTACCTCGTCCAGAAGCTAGAAGTGCACAGCTTTGTTCTCGTTCTGCGAGAGTTGGCGCCTCGCTAAGAAAAGTCATATCCTCATCTGCGAAGGCATCTTTGAAGGGAACAAATTGTGTAGCAGGAAAATCGTATGTCTTTGGCTCAGGCTCAGGTGAACTGAGACTAAGACCTGGTATGACGTGTTGTGATAGGTTTGGGGTCAGGATAGGGCTATCCTCCATAGAGGCTCCACCAAAAGAGTTTCCTACGCTTGCATTTTTCAGGCTCTTCCTTGTACTGCTTTGTGGCTCTGGGCTCGGGAAATCAGGGACCTGGAAAGGCTTCATTGGCGATGGCGTGGCCGGTGCTTTGTGTATATTAGCTTAGTGCTTGAGAGAATCCAGGCAATGGGAGAAGCCCTACGGGGAAGTCCGGGATCTTTGAAATCGTTCTTTGGTTTTTGGCCATATTTGTTAACTAACTTTCTCTTCTTCACACCTGGACCGCCAAACACACTCGCGAATTCCTCCATTTTGGCGCCAAGCTGGGAAGAGGGGGTTTCTTGACTTTTCCTCTTTGGGCTCGACTTCGCCAGTACTGTCCTCGCCGACTGTCTCGTAGGGGCTTTCGTGCTGGTATTAGCTGACCTCGATTTTCCTGATGTGAAGACTGTCCGCTTGATATCTGCCTTTCTTGCTGATGACTCGTCTATGTCTAAAAGAGTATATGTTTTCAATATCGGCATGTCGTCGTCCGAATCCACGGGTGGGGCAGTGATTTCCTCCAAAGACTCGATGATTTTGAAAGCAGCTTCATTGCCTGAATCGACTGGCTGGGCTTTGCCCCTAACCTCTGGCTCGTCTTTCTTTGGGCTATTCTTGTTTTTCTTGACAGTCGACTTGTTGTCTGGCTGCGTCTCTGTCTCCTCCTTCTTCACGATCTTCTCTCCGTGCACATTCTTCGCCAGCTTGTTCACACTTACAGCTTGTCGGGTTCCATTTCCGGGAGGCATATCTTGCTGACCTTTGCTTGACGTATTTTTGACGACCGCCAAAAGATTGTGCTGGTAGTTCCTTGATAAACCTTGACCTCTTCGTTTCTTATTTGAGTCATCAAGAACCAAAGACATTTCAAGTCCTAGGAATCGTGTTCATGAGCGCGTAAAGTAGTTCGCCGAATTCATGTGGCAGGGTCCAAGAAGAAGCAAGGGGATAAATGGATAAATGGATAAATGAATACCTTAACGAAGACACCACAACTTACATATTTTTCAACAACAAAAAAAGTACAGTTTCCAACCGTGAGAGTGGTATTTTGTAAAATCTAGTTTCTAGAACAGTGAGGCCCGAGCTTTTATTACCCCTGTACCCGTCGGCTTGGTTCCCGCCCCTTTTACATTAAGCTCAATTTGACATTTCCATCTCTTAACAAATGCCATTGTTGAAGATGGCCGCTTTGAACAGGAAATATGCTGCCTTACCAGATTTGGTTTGTGGCCCTTTCTTCTACGATTGAAAGGCGAAGGGATTAATTAACGCTTTGACCAAAGGATTCAGCTCCAGATATATACGAAACTCCTGAATTAACGGATGACAACTCAACAGCTCCAGTAAGTTAGTTGCATTGAATGGCACTCTTTTGGACCTTGTGTTTACCATATGCTAGACAGGAAGAGCACATTCGCAATCTACTTCCTCATCCTACAAAGACTTCGACGAAGACGAGGATGATTCTCCAAATATCTCCCGTTCACGCCTACATCCAAACGAAGCACGATCTCATTTCTCCCCTGCACTGATAAATGCCCGAGATGTAGACTTTTCAGACAGAGTCAATGCGAAGCGGAAATCCTACAAAGCCTCGACGAGGCGGCAGAGGACAAGGGAAGATGGCACAGAAGAGTTTGGGGATTTCAGTGATGAGGAAGATGGAGAAAGTCTAGAAAGGAAGCTTGCGAGATTAAAGAGGGAGATACAAGAGTTGAAGGAGGGTTTCCAGAAGAGAAAGGCTGAGAAACCGGATGCCGATGGAGACGAGGAGACAGTGAACAGTGAAGATATTACTGCCCTCAGTAAAGTTCTGGACAGGATTTCTGTCAATCAGGGAGGCACAGTGATGAGTGCTGGCGCGAAGCTGGCTAAAGATTTGGGAACGGGAATAAAGGCAAATGGACCTCTACAAAATTCGCAAGGATCTGGCGAGCCAGCTACATACACTGTCACTTATGCGCCGGTCTATCAGCAAAGCCATGCTCTGGCAAAAGCAGCAGACTTCGACAGCAGATTGGGTCTTTTAGAAAAGATCCTGGGGCTTACATCCACAATACCTTCTCTCGACGCAAATGGAACACCAAAGTCTATTTTACCAACACTAGATACCCTACGGCGACAAGTGTCCGTCATTGCCGAATCTACCCCATCATCCCTTGATGGAATAAGTCGCCGTGTCCGGGCGCTTACTCAAGAAGCTGAGCGATTAGAGGAATCCCGAAAATCAGCGAAGGCAGCCCAAGATGCCTTGAGATCCGCTGGAGGAGAGTCCGCTTCAGACGCGGGGGAGGATCCCGAAATGGTTTCTAAGGTCAACGCATTATATGGCACGCTCTCCACGATTGAAAATCTTGCACCACTTTTACCATCATTGCTGGATAGGCTACAATCATTACGAGCAATTCATGCGGATGCTGCTACAGCTAGTGAGAGTTTGGAAAGAGTGGAGAATAATCAGGCTGACATGGCAAACGATATCAAAAAATGGAGGGAAGGATTAGAAAAGGTCGAAGAGGCTATGATGCAGGGCGAGATCACCATGGGTAGGAATATGAAGATAGTTGAAGGGTGGGTGAAGGAATTAGAGGAGAAGATGGAGAAGCTGTGAAAAAAAAAGTGTCAGCCTCGTTTACTGTATGTAAGAGTGGATGGCCATAACTCTTATTTACCTTACCGCATATCAGTACTTTTGATACCCAATTGAAAGGCTACAGTAAGGCTACCTGAACATCCTCGCAAGAAATAGAAAATGTGCTTTACTGGAGTTAATTATTGCTCGAAATAAGTCTGTCGTCGATCCCTACGAGAAATAGAGTAGTTGGTTGCTTTAACGTTCCTCATTCCTCCTCACTCATTAGCTTACCTGTCAACTAAAATGCCATCGATTGAAACCGCCCCATTCCAAACTCTAAGCCTCCCAAAACACAATGTACTAATGTGATAAGCCAACAATGTAAGACCTCCTCTCCTCGTTTTTGCAACGTTACGATTTTGTATGACAACAATGGGAGTACTCGCAAATGTTGACGATGACGCGGCAGATTTTAAAGACGAAGCTCGCTTTTCGCAGCGCGAGGCTGACGAATTCGAGAGCGAAGAAGAAAACCCCTTTTTAAAGAGGGAAAGGGAATTCGACAACGACAGTAACAATATGGCGGCTTCGTGGCAGGGTACTTCCTCTATTAAGGGGTCGAGTGAGTCGATGAGGATGGCGTTGTTGACGTTCTCGCTGGTGGGTTTGCAGTATGTATTCCTCCTCCAGCTGAGAATAGGGGTATTGTTAGTTTTGAGCTGATCACTATGTGTAATAGGTTCTCTTGGGGAATAGAGATGACGTGTGAGTTCAATTGATGTGTTTCTTGCTTTGGAAAGAGAGATACTGATAAAATGGGGGATAGATTGCACACCCTACCTCTTATCCCTCGGTCTCACGAAATCTCGAACTTCCCTAGTATGGGTTGCAGGTCCATTATCAGGCTTGATAATGGCACCATTGGTGGGAGTTTTAGCAGATCGGTCACGCTCAAAATATGGCAGGAGGAGACCATTTATGGTGTTGGGATCAGTGTTGGTAGCGCTATTTTTACTTGTGCTTGGATGGACGAAGGAGATTGTGGGACATTTTGTGGAGGAGGGGGATTTCAACAAAACGTGTACGATATATTTGGCCGTGTTGGCGATTTATGGGGTGGATTTTGCGATTAATGCTGGTGAGTTGTTTAGAAAAAGGAGGGAGGGGATAAAGAGGATCATGCTAATGGAAATACAGTTCAGTGGAGTTGCAGGAGTTTGATAGTTGATACGTTGCCTATACATAAGCAGCAGTCTGGGTCTGCATGGGGCAAGTAATACCTCTTTGTTAGTTAACTTGTTGCTAACAATTTATAGCCAGTAGAATGGCTGCTTGGGGACACTTCATTGGATATGCAATTGGAACAGTTGATCTTGTCAAGATGTTCGGACCTTCAATGGGAGATACACAATTCAAGAAGCTCATTTTAGTAGCTGCAGTTGCACTTCTGATCTGTGTTGGAGTCACATCATATGCAGTGACCGAGCGAGTGTTGATTTCCAGCAAGGAATCAGATGCTCAAGCTGGATTATACGATATTGCCCATCGGATTTTTGTCACTACAATGCATGTCCCTCCTAGAATTCAGGCTATATTATGGAGTCAGTTCTGGAGCTGGATCGGTTGGTTCCCGTTATTATTTTATGGATCCACGTTTGTAGGAGAGACATATTTCAGATATGATGCTCCGCATGATATCAAAGAGTCGAAGGATGCGCTTGGAGATATTGGGAGAATTGGGAGCATGTCACTTGTGGTGTTCTCACTCGTCTCTTTCGCAGGGGCTTCCTTCCTCCCCTTATTCATCAAATCGCCTGAAGGAAGCGGCTTTACTGCTCGACCACCCAAAAGCATAGCAGGTCTTATCATAAAAGCCAATAAATATAAACCAGATCTTCTAAGAGCTTGGTTTGTAGGACATTTAATGTTTTCGGCTGCTATGTTCTTAGCCCCTTTCGCGACTTCGTTTAGATTCGCCACATCCCTTATTGCATTTTGTGGGCTGTAAGTCTTTCTGCCCCTCACTCGCTTTGAATTCCTTGCTAATACAATAACAAGACCATGGGCCGTAGCCTCCTGGGCACCCTACGCCTTCCTCGGTGTCGAAGTCAACAAAATGACCAGCATCCCCGCCTTAAACGGACATGGCTACCGACACCCATCATACGACTCCTCCCACGAACTCAGCGCTCCCATCTCACCCTCTCTCCACCGCCTCGAAGCCGGCTCTCTCATCCCCAAATCAACACATCCTCTCTCCCCCCTTGAAGAAAAAGAAATCGCCTCCACCGGCGAACTCTCAGGTATCTATTTCGGAATCCTAAATATATATACTACGATACCCCAATTCATAGCGACGTTTATAAGTATGATTGTGTTCAGCATTGTGGAGCCGGGAAAGAGTCCCGAGTTAGCGCAACATGCTCATCCCGATGAACATCATGATACCGAGGGCGCGAATGGGATTGCGGTTTGTTTGTTTATTGGGGCGTGTAGTACGCTGGGGGCGGCGTATGCTACGAAGAAATTAAGAGATTTGCAGTGATATTTAAGAGAAGGGAGAGAGAAGGAGGATAGTAAACCATTAGTAAATGAAGTTTTTTGAGTTGTGTTGAGCCGATTTTGTTTAAGTATGTGTGTGTGTTTTAAGCCCAGATAGATGGATACCATTGTTATTTCGCGATTGTAAAATTAGGAATTCGAATAATTTGGCGTTTTGAGCTGCTACTTATCCTATTCCTCAGTTGTTTATATACATGCTGAGAGAGATTCTGCTTCCGTCTGATTTCCGTGAAAAACATAGAACGAAAAGTCAATGCTTTTAGAAGATACGGGATATTGTAATGTTTAGTCAACTCTTCACCTCTTGAAGCCATACAGGCAGTTCATAATCCCTACCCACTCCTTAACGTAAAAGGCCAAAAACCATCCCCCTTTATAAAATATACTTAAAGACAAATATAAAGGGGTATTGGTCAGAGTAGAGGGAAAAGAGAAATGTTGCTTTGCATTTTAAATGTGCACTAGGTTCGAGAAAATATTGTAGCTTTTGAGTAAGATGCTTGATTGGAATGGTAGCAGACTAAAACCTGTCTTGAAGAGGGAAGAAACTTGCTAATAGAAGCTACGCAAGTGTATGCTTGATTTGGGTGATATGAATTTTGAGACTATCAGGTAATTAAAAGTAGTCTATTACTGAAAGAAAGCTTTGGGATCGGGGAGGATAGATATAGAAGTTGAAAGTAGGAGTTTTAGATATGAGCATGAGAAGGGAATTAGTCTGAGATGGGCCTAATAGACATAAGAAGTTTTGTCGACGGATGAAAGGAAAGAAATCTTCCTTGTCCAAAAGCAACGCCAAGTGGTGAATGGTAAGCATAATACTTTAGCTAAAGCTTGGCGCATTCGGTTCTGCCTTATATGAATATCTTGTTAATTGAAAATCATGTATACATGGGGTTCGTCATGCGTAGGGTCGCGTCGAAAGGGGTTAAAGGAGTTGTCAGACGCGGGGGAACGACGTCAACCTTTTCATAGGGCTCACATCTTCAACGCTGTGATTGATGGGAGATATATATCCTTCGGTCGACGTCCTAGGAAGGTTTTGTCTCCGATCATTAAACTGTTACTAATCTCTCTTTTTCGATATTGACCGCATAATCGCTTTTCTGTAAACGGTCATCTGAACCTAGTATCCGGCCCTTTACCGCAGCTTTCGTTGACACCTTCAATATTCGGAAGGACTTGATAGGATGTCTGGGGGGGTCTCATCCGTTCTTGCATGAGGCTTTCGTCATAGTGGACTCTAGGATCTGGAAATGCAGTGTTCTATTTGTAAAAGTAGCTTCTTTGTCACTCCATGGCCCATAAATATCGATTGAGTCCAACCAACAGGTTTTGAAGGCCGAAGCGCCAATCGCTTCCGACCCCGCAAAGTTCCATTGGAACTGATAGAAAACGTGGCGGCGAGCATGGTATTATTCTGGGGACAGAGTTGAAAACGAGTGCATGACCAATGTTGTGAGAAAGGAACCAGCTCATTCGCGAGACAACGACGAAGTAGGGTTGGGAAGTATAATTCATATAATTCATACAGTTATATCATCACCAGCTTTTAGGCTTATATAATCAAGAGCTTTGGGAATTATATCAGCAATGTAAGTCGTTTCGCCCCTTATTCAAGCCCCAAGTGGACTAATCCAAGGTCATTTTTTTGACTGTCAAACATTTATCTCCAGTTTCTGGGTTAGCGCAGCCACCAAGGCTTTCTATTACATATAATTATTCCATCCCTACGACGAAGATTTTACCTTAGGCTTGCTTAGGCGGGCATGCGCATCGTGGATTTCTGCCAGGTCCTGCAGCAAGTTTGTGATTGGCAAGGTTGGCCTGCAGATGGCTTGATATGGTTGGGAACAGGGGACAGAGAGTTGAACTCCCAAAGTATGTATGGATCGTTGCCTTTTGCTGGCCGTGCTTGTGCTTCCCCGTATTGCTTTCACTGACCTATTTCCGACATGGTACAGATTTCGTACATTAGTGTTCGTTTAAGGCAAGGCAAGGCAAGGTACCTCGTTATCAGCAACTTCTAGAAAGGCCAAAGAAGGATATATATATATATATATAGAATGATTGGAGAAAGTACAAATCGCTGCACCGTTTAGAGATTAGAGTAGAGCAATTAGGTCTATCAATAGATCCGTTCTTAGATCTCGGGCTCGGGTGCGAGTAGTTTCTGTCAAATCGGCCCATTCAGTCAGGAAGAAGCCAGGACTGCAAGCGATGACTTCCCGTCTCCTTCGACTGCTCACCACCCCATCTTAAACCTAATGACGACTACTGTCCCTTTTACACACAATTATCTATTTCCCAATTCACCCATTCACCCATTCACATATACTCCGCATTCCTGATATATCCTCCTCCTAATTGTCACCGGAAGTCTGTACTTTCTCACCCCGCGCCCCCAATTTCTACGCCGTCTTGGTACAGCTTTAAGGATTGTTTGCCCTTTTCGATCACGATACTTGATCTCCTGAATCCCGCAGATGAGGAATACAAGATCTAGAGTCTTCCGAGTTCGAAGAGAGTCTCTGCGCATCCTTCCCACTTGACGCTCTCACTTACTGCAATCGTCCCACGTTCGCGGCGCAACGAGAGGCTGAAGAAGAGCACCGGGAGCGCCGAGCACAACGATCACAATGGCTGGGCTATTCAAGAGGTTCACTCCGGGCATTACTGTCAGTCATTCCTGTTTCTGGTCTTGAAATTGGAATGAGGGTTTGGACGGATTCCGAGGCAGTCCTGGCGATAAGCTGGTTGGAGAGAGCAGCAGGTTGTGAATCGCGGCATTTACTGACAGGATTTTCTCTCTAGGGAAGCACAGGCCCATCTACAACTACACCTTCGAAGAAGAAAGGAGACAAAGATGCGGAACTGGAACAGGAAATCACACCGTTAGTGCGAATGCTACAGCATGCTGGACCAATACGGCCGGATGGAAGTGATAAATTCTTTGGGATGGAAAATGTACGGACCCCTTGAACTTCTGCAAAGCACATTTACTGACATTATAACTTAGTTTGGAAACACATGGTTTGTCTTCTGCAGGACACGAATTCAACCAAATTAATTCCTCTATAGTTACTGCAATTCAATAGTTCAAGCTTTATACTACTCGACCCCATTTCGAGAAAACGTTGTTAAATACCCGCCACATTCCCCACTCCATACACCGAATGGACATCCTCCGAAACTGCTCTTACCATCAATAAGACCACCACAACAAAATGGTGGTGCAGTGACATCAGCTACGAAGCCGAAGGGAATATCTGCGGCTGAAGCGCTAAGGAGAAGAGCAGCTATAAATGCGGGCCAACCGTTACCTCCAGGTATTGTACAAAGACCAGAAGATAACCCAGACTCACCGGAGTATAAGAAGAAGCATGCCATGATAACGGGTCCCATATTAGAATTGACATATGACAATGCCAGCTCATATGGAATGGAAGAGTCGACATTCACAGCACTGAAAGACATATTCATGGCCCTGATTGCCAATTCTTCCCGGACAGGAGTTCTGAGTCCTCAGAGATTTCTGGAGATCTTTAGACGCGACAATGAAATGTTCCGAACGTCTATGCACCAGGATGCCCATGAATTCTACGGATTGGTACTGAACGCAGTCATTTCTAACGTCGAAGCAAATGCCCGACGACTGAAGGAATTAGAACCACCCCGGGACGACGATTCATTAGCTCAATCGATGAAAGCTGCAGTCACATCGGCTGCTAGTGCTCTAGGTATTGCGAATGGGACAAAATCTCCTGGGACGGGTTGGGTTCATGATATCTTTGAAGGAGTTTTGACTTCCGAGACGAAGTGTTTAACGTGCGAGACGGCATCACAGCGTGACGAAACTTTCTTGGATCTCTCTATCGATTTAGAAGAACATTCGTCCGTCACATCATGTTTAAGGAAATTCTCAGCTGAAGAAATGCTTTGCGAGAGGAATAAGTTCCATTGCGATAATTGCGGTGGTCTTCAAGAAGCAGAAAAGCGCATGAAGATCAAGAAACTACCCAAAATCTTAGCTCTCCACTTGAAGAGATTCAAATACACCGAGGATATGACGCGGCTACAGAAGCTGTTCCATCGAGTTGTTTACCCCTACCACCTTCGAATGTTTAATACAACAGATGACGCTGAGGACCCTGACCGTTTGTACGAGCTTTACGCTGTGGTTGTACACATTGGAGGGAACGCATATCATGGCCATTATGTCTCTGTAATCAAGACGCAAGACCGAGGCTGGTTACTCTTCGATGATGAGATGGTAGAACCTGTCGACAAGTCCTACGTACGAAATTTCTTTGGAGACAAACCTGGACAGGCATGTGCCTATGTGCTTTTCTACCAAGAAACAACAGTGGAAGCTATGCGAAAAGAACAAGAAGCGGAAGGACTCGCAGAAGTAGCTCTAGCTTCACAAGAAGCTGGCAATGCATCCCAGCCACTACCGAACGGACATTCCGCTTTTCTTCCAAAAGGCGCCTCAATACCGGGAACACCAACCGAAGAATACAATGGGTTTGCCTCTCTCGACCACGCTGTCACCTCTTCTCCAATTCCTGCAATTCCTGCATCTCCTACAAAAGCTACCCGCCTCACGCCATCCGCATATGCAGCATCCCCCGTTATTCCTCTCATCCCTGTTACCTCACCAATTCCCCTTTCCGCAGAAGCCGCAAAAGTGAAATCCAAAGAAGAGAAAGAACGGGAGAAGAAAGAAAGCAAGGAAGCCGAAAAGGCGAGGAAATTTGCCCTGAAGGAAAAGGAAAAAGCGGACGAAAAGCGAAGAAAGGAACAAGAAGCTGCCCGGAAAGAGCAGCTACGTACACAAGCTGAGGAACACAGAAAAGCTGCCGAGGAGACGAGGAAAGCTATCTTGCTCAGCAAGCAGACGGCAGGAGAGGAAGAGCGAAAGCGGAAAGAAACTATAGCTCCAGCTTCACAAGATGGTAATATATCTTTCTCCGAAAACGAAAATGGAAACCACAACCACAGCCATGGACACACACTAGGAGAGAAAGACAGCAAATCTAGCTTTAGTCTCGGAAGCTTGAGTAGGAATCACAAAGGAAGTAAGAGCATGAGCAAGAAAAGCTTTAGCTTTTTATCTGGAGGCAAAACAGATAAGAATCTTGACAAAGTACCTCTCCCAGAAGGTGCAACTTTACTGGTTGATAGGGAAAGGGAAAATAGCAGGAATGATACGGTTGTGGAGGGGGGGATGGGGACAATGCAGACGCCAGAGAAACAAGATAAGCTGAAGAAAGATCGATTTTCATTTAGTGGGTTGGGAGGGAGAAAAAAGAGTAATCTCACGAATTCTTGAGTTGCTTTCTCCGGGAGTTGAATGGAAGAGGGTTATGGGGTGGAAGAACCGAGTGGAAAGAACTGTACATTCTACGGCAAATGGTTAAAATAAGCTAGGCATATAATGGGTTTCTGGATTCGGTTGGGGCTCGTTGCGGCCGGGGTTTCACCAAAAGATTTTACAAAGACAGAGGAAGGGAGCGAAATCGTATCTTCAGCGAGGCGAAACCAGACAAACAAACAGGATATCCAACAGCTAGCTAGCGAGTTGTAGCTATTCTACGTATGTAGTAGGCTGGGCCAGCACAATATGATACCATATGAGCTTTAACTTCATTGCTGCTATACCATATGATGGGAGTTGTATATATTGTTTTTGTATGATAGTTCTTCTGTTGGCTGCATTGTTATAGGGCTTGATATTAGGGGTGTATGAGTAGGTAGCTGATCTGACGAATGAGATGCCTTTTTTTCATCTGGTTTATCAACTTTATTTATCATAAGAACAGCATAGCCTTGTGTTCTCTAGTGCCTATCTCTTTGTTAATGAGATTATTAATGATATGATCGTTGGTTGACCAAGAGCAAAGGTCGAGATGGATGGAGATGGAGATGATGTATGTGGAAGATAGATATTTGGCCCTATTGAGTTGTACTGTAACTGTACTTATGATATCCAAGAAAACAATTGAGACCACTTTAACAGCGAGAAAGATGGCTTGAAAGATTGATATTTCAAGACTTAATGTTACTTTCAAGGTGGTTTTGATAACTGGGTATTGTTATTTCTGATCACACTCCTTCCTTATAACACACATCGAAAACCTTCTACGCCTGAACGCCATGCCTTGAATGAATCTCTCCTCTCATCTTTCTTCTCCGCATGAACCTTTTCCGAACCTCCTCTCTTATACACCTTCCATTCGGTCTTTCCTTCCCCACACACCAGGGTTCCTACCTCTGCGCTTTTCTAGATTCCTCGATCTCTGAATCAAAGTTTATGCCACGCCATTGCTAGGTCATCCCAAGATAATCTCATAGACGATGATTATCGTATTGACGAACATCAGGGGCCCTGTTTTGGTAGTGTTGTCAGCATTATCCTTCCGCATGAAAGAGAGGGAAACGTACATCTCATCAAAGTCCTCGTACTACTAATCAGATTCACCAATTTACTCTTGATACTCGCATCTGCTACGGCTCCGCCTCCAAATGCTGGTTCGGGGGTGGAGGTTGACCATCCTACTGTTATTCATGAGTCATTCGTTAGTATGTGTTCTTCGAAAGAAAGTGGGTTTCATAGAGGGTGTTGGAGGGAATGGGGAGGGGGAACATGGGGGATGTGGTGCGGATATGGAAAGAGGAAAACGAACCTCGAGCAAGAAATCGATCTTCAGATAGAATGGCTATTGCGTTTATAAGAAGGACGCAGACTGTGAAGAAGACAATTAGCTTTTGCGCAACAATAAAACCTCATGCGCCTAGTTCTACTAAGAAGGGCTTAAGGGGGGAGGAGGAGGAGGAAAAGGAACGTACTATATATCAGATTCCCAAATATGAAGAACATGTTGGATGTGAATAGTTGCGGTAATGCTGAAGAGTTGGGAAGGCTGAGAGATTCTTAGAAGTGGAGGACAAGATAATTTTGGAGTTGATGCCAGATTCGGTCAGTGCGGATGCTTCCGTGGATGCACGGTTCGGGCGAGGCTGACGACGCTCCTTTTGGTTGGAGAGAAGTATTCATGTCTATTACAACTTGTTTTGAGATTTATCCAAGTCTTTTTTTCTTGACTTGAGTTTTGAATTATAAATGTTTAGGGAAGGAATTTGCATCTGTTGAAGAGGACGAGGAAGAGGAAGAGGAAGAGAAAGGAACACGTTGGGCTCTGAAGCCTTCTATTCCTTTGCTTTCAACACACCTCACTCGACCCTACCCCCGATGTACTTTTGGAAACCGGCAAGATGAGGTTAAACGGTATATCTCTTCTTGGTTCGTAGTCGGTGGCCATTCAAATAGAACTAATAGCTCTCTAGATACTTTCCTCTCCATCCTCCTCCCTACTATCATCCTTCTCCATCTCCTCATTGCACCATACACCAAAGTCGAGGAGTCCTTCAATCTACAAGCTACACACGATATCCTCGAGTACGGTGTTTCATTCCGCAATGTCTCTCTGCATTTGCAGAATTATGACCACACCACATTCTCTGGCTCCGTCCCCAGGACTTTCATAGGACCTCTCGTTCTTTCTATCCTCTCCTTTCCCATAATTATATTGTCCCGGCTGAATAAGAATACATGGATCATCACCCCTCCAATAGCCCTCAAACTTCAATTCATCATCAATTCCCAATTCGTCGCCAGAGCGGTTTTAGGTGCGCTCAATACCTTTGCGTTATTGAGATTTAAAAATGCGGTACAAAAGTCTTTTGGGTCGGGAGCAGCAAGATGGTATATCTTGTTGCAAGCTTCACAATTTCATGTCATTTTCTATGCATCTAGGATGTTGCCGAATATGTTTGCTTTCGGGCTTAGTGAGTTTTTCGTCCAAAGCCTTACGAGTTGACTAATTGCTGAGACAATATAGCGACATTGGCTTTCGGAGATCTTCTCCCCCTTCCGGATGGACATTTCTACCTGAAGCGAGCTATTTCTTTGTTTGTTATAGCAGGAGTTATATTTCGTTCCGAAATCGCCCTGTTGCTCTTTACACAAGTTGTCTACCTCCTCGTCCAATGGCAGATTTCCCTCGAAACTACAATCAAGACTGGCGTGGCTGCGGCACTCTTCGCTCTCGTCCCAACAGTTCTAATAGACTCTTATTTTTGGCAAAAGCTTGTCTGGCCTGAGTTCTCTGCATTTTACTTCAACGCCATCCAGGGAAACTCATCCGACTGGGGAACTTCTCCTTTCCACTACTACTTCAGTGTTTGTGTTCCAAAGCTCCTCTTCGCCTCCATCCTACTCCTGCCGATTTCCTTTATGCTGCCAAGCACCAGGAGAAACGCTCAATATCTTGTCATTCCGTCCGCCCTCTTCGTAGCAATCTTCAGTATTCTACCACATAAAGAAGTACGCTTTATAGTTTATATCGTCCCGCCACTTACAGCAGCCGCTTCACTCTTTGCTAACTACATCTGGACTCGGCGAGAGAAATCACGCCTACACAAAATCGGTTCCCTCCTACTTGTTGCTTCTGTATTGGCAAGTTTTGTGGCTTCTACAGTTTGGCTCATTATTTCCTCTTTCAACTACCCCGGCGGTGAAGCTCTTACAAGATTGCAAATCATGCTTCGCAACGGTACTGTTGAAGAAAGGTCTGTCTCTGTACACATGGATGTCCATTCTTGCAAGACGGGCGTAACACTTTTTCAACAAGCTTGGCCGCTATCAATTTCCCATGACGACATTAATAGCACCACGGGCGTCGATATACACTATGATAAAACAGAGTCTCCCCCTGAGCTTCTCCATACCCCAGAGTTCTGGAATCAATTTGACTACGCACTCATGTCCTCCCCCGAACTCGCAATCGGCTCTTGGGAAGTGATTGGCGTTGTTGAAAGTTACGCTGGATTTGAAAGGCTTCGACCTGACGATGGCAACACTTTTGGTGAAAGGTTCGAAAGGGAAGAGGAAGAGGCTGGGTTTGTTAAAAATGAGAAGGGTAGATATGAGAATTCTGAGCATTCAAGGATGACAGACCGCGTGAAGCTCCAGAGAGGCATGAAAGCTGAAATCTCGAGATATGGGAACTATCGCATGTACAGGGACCAAATTAGGAAATATACCGGTGGTTGGTGGTATGGACCAAAGATGGAGCCGCAAATCTACATTTTAAGGAAAGTGAAGGATCCATTGGGCGGGGTCTAGAGATTTTGGCATGGATATAGTCTAGATCAACAGAATTATGAGAATGCAGCTTGTTTCAAAGCTCACAGTGACATCTAATCACGGCAACAAAATATGCTTCTTAGAATTAGCAGACCCTGCAGAATGATGATTCTTCTGTCTAAAAAAAAACACATCAGAAGTCTTTGTTTACAAATAAAAGTTCATTAAGATCAAATGGTATTAACAGACTCCGAAACTCTTGACTTGACAATCTAAAAGGCTAACGCCAGATATCATTGACCACCCACCCAAACCCCTAACCTTATGTGGCGCCTGAAATGCAGTTCTGTTCTCTCACTGTGCATATCCAAACTCCCAAAACCAAAATGGTGATACAAAAACAATTCTCTCTTCAATCCCTATGCGCCCTCTCTTCATCACCACTCCCATTCCCACTCGCACTCCCCTCTCCCACCACACTCTGCACACCACTCCCCTGCACACTTTCCCCTTCCCTAAACCCCTCAATAATTTCCGCCAGCCGTCTCCCTTCTTCCTTCCCTCTCTCCACATCTACCAAATAAATCAACGGCGCTGGCAACCCAACCAACACGGCTAAAAACCAAAATGCCGGTCGAATCTCCCCCGTCCTATCAACTATCATTCCTACAATCGCTGGTCCAAATACTGAACTGCCTTTATCTGTGATAGCGTAGAGAGCATAGAAAGCAGCTTCGGAGCCAGGGGGGATTAGTTCGCCGAAGAGGGAACGGCAGTAGGAAGAGAGACCGCCGAGAATGAAGCCGTACACGCCGCCGAGTATGTACATCTCGAAAGGTTGTTGCAGCCCTAGGAAGCCGAGGCGCGTGATGAAGGGGAGATAGCCTAACAAGCCGTACAAAGGGATGAGCTCGAAGATGCAGATGCAGGCTAGGATGGTTTGATGGGGTCGGAGAGAGAGGGTCCGTGAGATGGCGGCCCATGAGAATGCGCCGAGCACGCCGAATGTGGTGGCTACGACGCTGATGAGACCCAGTGCTTCGGCACGCATGTGCAACGTGGTTTTGGCGTATAAGACGGCGGTGCCGGAGACGGTGGCGATAGCGTCAGAGAGGAGGAACCATGCGAGCAGGAAGAGAGTGATGTCTTTGAGGCGGCGGGCCAGTTTGATGGTGCGGAATAAGGAGGCCCAGGCATAGATGATGTAGGCGATCCAGGTGCGTGTTGATTTGGGGTCAGAGGGATTGGATGATGGGAGGGGTGGCCCTGGGCGGGGACGTAACCAGAGGGCCGCCGGGATGGTGAAGACAAACCACCAGAGGCCGACGAGGAAGAGTACGATTCGGAGAGAGAGGTTCGTGTTCGTGGTGCCTAGGGTCCAGATTATTATGATGGATATGCATTGTACGGAGAGGCCGGCAATGTAGCCTATTCCTAAGCCAGTAGAGGAGATTTCTAGAATCTCGTAGTTAGCATCACCATATTAAGGAGAATGTTTCAAGAAGCTTCATGCATTTAACTCCTTGACGTCCGCGATTTTCCGAGACATCCATCTCTTAAAACTACAAAAAGGTGCATACTGAGAAGTTGAGAACTTACGGGTAGAGAGCTGAAGCTCGATGGATGTGAGATTTTGGGCTGGGGGTAAAGCGGGGGTTCTATCTGGAGCTGGAGCTAATAAAGCAGTTCGGACATCGATTTCCTCGTTGTCTGACTCGCTAGCTAAATATGGAGGTGGAACTTCGTCTCCTCTTCTTATTGATTGGAGACCAGGTGTCATATCAGGACTTTGATATTGAGCTTTCTCGTGATGTCGTACTAGAAGTGGGAGGAAGGAGTTTAAGAGAACAAAACTCGCTCCAAAACAAGTGTTTGAGACCATTGCTAGGAGAGCACCGAAGAGGTAGATCTTGGGAACCGCGGCGAGGAAGAGCATGGTCGCTATTGCGCCTGAGAATGCGAAGAGGAGAAGCAATCGTTTGCGGTAGTTGTCATGATCAGCAGCTCCACTTATGGAAACCACCAGTATAGCTTGGAAGAGGACGCTGAGGGAGAACGTGTACATGGCAAAACTGGCCGTGTTGATTTCCATTCCCAGAACGTGGACAACGCACTGTCCTACATCTTTCATGGTACCTGAATACATCTCTCCTCCGGGACCCAAACCAGGAGAGTGGGAGGAGCTGGATGGACATCGTTTTGTTGGATCCGATAGTAGGACTCCATTCTCTCGCGCTAACTGTTCGAGAGTTATAGGTATGAAGGATCCTGTTATACATTTGTTAGCATATGAACTAGAAACTGTTCGAGGACCTAAATGAGGGAGCAATGCTGGGAGAGTCTCTTAAGTTAGGAACATTTGTCTTGGCAGAACGACCGAGGCGAAAGTAAACGCTCCAAACATTTGTGGGTGACCAACAACTGCCAAATATCTTGTAATGCTGCGAGGGGTGATAGCTATGGCTGTTTGCGCTCTGAACAACTTCTATGCCATGCTTCCAACACGAAAGAGCCATTTGCAGTGCTCCTGGATTAGAGAAAAGGTATTGAACGCTCTTACCTAAGCCCACGATTACAAAAACTTCTGCCGCAAATCCATACGCATACCACCCATAGAGCTCTCTCTTGCTTGTCAACCTGGTATCTTCTCCCTCATATTGACTTGGAACATCTCTGAAGGCCGAAGCTTCTGGACCCATTCTATCTTCGTCGGTCGAAGAACTTGATCTTTCGTCATCTGCTAGAGATGAAGAATGCGATCTTTCGGGTATCTTTATATTGTTGGCACGTTGTCGATGTCGATGCCGATGTTGATGCGAATGTCGTTGTGCTTTCGGACACGACTGGGATTCGCTGACGGTTGAGCGAGCCATCTTCCGCTGGAGCCAGTCAACAGGCGTTAAGTTGGAGCGTGCCTCTAGCTCTTGCCAACCGATTCAGATGTCCCGGCGATTACTCCGTGCCATTGTCTGTGCTGCTAGCAGCAAATGGGAAGACGAGCTAATATATATAAATATATATAAACATATAAATGAATACACTTGAGGTTCGTCTCTTAGTGATCAATGTAGTGTATGTGATCGTGGGAGCTGAAGAGATAGATGCTGAATAGATGCTAGATAGATGCTAGATAGATCTCGATCACTATCCTCCTCGAACAGGGGGTAGTACTTTACTTACAAAGCTATTGTTTGCTCGGGATGATGATGGGGGGATGATGGGGGGATATGGGAGGAAACGGTAGGACGTCTGTGAAGATGGAGTGAAGGACAGCATAAGTATTAGTATCTTGTCTAGTTGAATCATTCATTCCTATCCTATTATCTTATCATTCATATTTCCATTATATTTCATGTTCTTTAACATTCACAACTTCCGCCTTCTTGGACTCCCTTGAAATCTCCAAACACGTGATGTGACAGCGTCCCGCAAATAATTCCGGTAGGCACGACGCTAAACCGTGGACAAGATCATCAAATGAAGCAGAACGTTCAACAACAACGAAGCCCCATACAACCTACCACAAAACATCCACTAACACCTGCACTTCACCATCCAATCCAATCCCCCCCATATTCTATTCCGATACCCCATAATATAATCACGTAGCAACACTTTGCGACCCCGTCGACGGAACAAAGAAATCTAACCTCCAATCCATGCAAGGCCGGCCGCGCTCTGCATTCTCCGTGCTACAAAGAAACAAGCTCCGATTGTCTGGACACACTAAATACTGAAAACTAGAGGCAGCGACTAGCATCTGTTGTCCCTCTCAATTGCGCCCATGTCCCTTGGCCAGCAATAGTAGCGCATGCGACTTGCTTCTCGAGCTCCTCTCCGAAACCCTACAAACTCCAACTCCTCCATCGACAGCCAAGATAGAGTCGACAGAGCGAACAAAGGTCGAAGAGGGGGCAGCTGGGGGTGTGCTGAAAGGTGTGGGGGGCAAGGAAGGCGACGCGGGAAAAGAGACTATGCCTGGCGTCATCATGGAGAGCGTGAGCAGGAATGGATCGCATACAAATCACGATAGAGATAGGCATCCGAATGGTGTCAATGGTGAGGTCTATGTTGCTGAAAAGGGTCAGGAGAAGGGTAAAGGCCGAGTAGGACCCATGCAGAACATGACGCCTATCAGCCCAACTCTCCCAAATGGACTGAATGGGATCATGGATGGCCCAGCACAGAAAGCGATACCCCAGGGAGGTCAAATACCTCACGATGTACTAGACCGAATCCACGATTTGCCGCCGGAAATCGAGCATATCACTTTGGGCTTCCAGCCTTTGTCGTTAATGCTCTGTCGAACGG
The DNA here is from genome assembly GCA_003988815.1 of Chlorencoelia australis. Taxonomy (NCBI): domain Eukaryota; kingdom Fungi; phylum Ascomycota; class Leotiomycetes; order Helotiales; family Cenangiaceae; genus Chlorencoelia; species Chlorencoelia australis. The sequence goes on along the minus strand of QYAN01000035.1, from coordinate 18,640 downwards.
CGCAAGTCACTCATAACAACCTGACAAATACGCTCCAGGAACTTGCTCAGATGCCAATACCTACTTCGGCCATCAACGGAAATTCTGCGCACGCACCAGTGGAGGACAATTCGAATGAAAATGTAGCGAAGAAAGTCAAGCTGTTGGAATTTGCTAACAGTGAACATGCCCAATGGGTTAAGGCATTAGTTGTCACTGAATGGAGTCGGAGGGCAGACGATGTCAGCAAACTCATCGACTTGAATGTTCATATGAACAAACAAAAATGGTATTACGATTCTGCGGTACATGAGATGGCAGAGATCAAACGAGGCCTGAAATATGCAAGACTTCCGAATCCTGATTTGAAAACTGCTGTTGAGGTTCTAGCGACTGGGAAGGCGAACTATATGCCAGATGTAAGTCTCTCACGGGCTTTTCATATGGACGTACTGACAAGTTGTAGCTCGGTTATATCCCTTTGCGTCCCCTGACCGCAAAGGAACTCCTCAAGGAGATGGAAAGAATCAATACTCTTTTGACTATACGCATGAATCTTCACGAGTATGAGAAGATCCCTTTTCATTTCAAGGACTTTTCAATTAAGTCAGGCCGCATAACTTTTAAGGTTACTGGAGAATTTGAGATAGATCTCACGATTGCGGATGAGGATCCTGAGTCACAATTCTGGTTCATCGACTTCCGGTTCCTGTTTTCGCCATCTCTGTCAGATTTGCCTCTGAAGTTAAGATTTCACATCGAAAATAGAGTAAATACAATACTACGAACGGATGGTTTGCTAGGTTGTTACAAGTACCTACATGAATTGGTCTTGACGCATAAAATTAGTGAGTTCAGACGGCAGGCGGTTGGATTAGCTAGGGGCTTGTGGGTTCATGGATTGAAGATTGAACCTCTCAACCGAGCACTTTGCATCCAGTACTGGCTAGATAGATATGGACTTAATGGGCAAAGAAGTTGGATCATTATTGGTGTCCACAGTGGAAGACGAAAGGACGGTTACCCTGACCCCCCTAAGGTCACCAGCCGGTTGTTTCTCAGATGGTTTCGAGAAGGAAAGGAAGTCAAAGACGTGGACATTCCATTTGATGCCGTCGACATATCTGCCGAGGATCTGCTCAAAACCGTCATCGCCAAACATGTGAGTCACATTTTGACCTCGACGTACGACACGATTAGGGCCCAACCATTATTCGCCAATCGTGAAGCTACCATCTCTTTATCCATCTCAATGGAAGAACCATCTGAGTCGATGTTGAAGATGCAACTCACCACCAAAGATCACGTTTCTGTCACTATCGAACACATCACGGGCCGGTTCCTCCTTAGTCCAGCATCTCCGATTAACACAGAAACAGAATACAAACTCAACACCAGATGCAAAGAACCGGCCGAAAATGCGCACAAGTTTATTGAGAATCTCCGTTGTCTGACAATAGCCGATGAAATTATCAGTCATGGCTTAAGTGTGGGATGGATACGGACGCCAGCTCCTCCTCTGAAATCCGAAGATCTAAAGCCTATCATTCCAAAGGATACTGTACAACTGTATTGGTTTAGGAGAATTGGCTGGAAGAAGGATTGGTTTGCCACCGTCAGTCTTGGTATGAGTGGGGAATCTTGGTGGCTAATCGAGATGTGAGTACTGGTATAATGCTCCTTTTTCCTTCAGTGACTGACACATTTAGAATGAAAATGACCAATATCATTGAGAGAAACGCTACCAAGGTCGCTAGCCATATCCGCATACCCATTAAGAGCGTCTCACCAATACCCACTTATACCTTCTTATCTACGATGAACATCTTCGCAGCGGGTCTCATTTCTCATTACACTAATCTAAGAGCACTATATCAGAGGCGTATTCTTCACGTCCTTCGCCCGAACGGGATTCCTCTACCTGTCAACCTACCCTCCATTTATATTAAATTGACGGATCTACTCGGCCCCCAGAAGTCACGACGGCCAGGCAAGCGGTGGGGAAAGGATGTTTTAAGACTTTCTTTCCAGGGCTTAGATCCTCTGCAGCCTAATGACCAATCACCTACTTCGCCGCAAAAAGATACTCAGAATTCTGTTAGTCCTGCCAGCCAGCACGCCATCCACAGGTCCGATGGGAACGCTGTTATGGTATCAGAAGCTCGCATGATGATATCCAATCCATACCTTGCAAAGATGAAGGAGAGGGTTGACCGCGATATAGCATATCATGGAAAAACTGGCGCCTTTTGTTTCCGCTTACGATCTCCGATTGGGGAGCCAGTCATTCCGACTCTTGTTGACCAGCTTATACGAATTGAGCGGCTAGTTGATTTTGTAGAAGTGATGGGTAAACATGATGAAGTCATCCATTGCGAGTCTATATCCCTGGGTAATATCGCATTTTCTTATGGCTTGCCACCTACTCCAAAATCACAGGACGCGATGGACATCGACAGCCCTACTTTCTACAAAGCTGTGGTTGATATTCACTCATCTAATGACATGACAAGTCTCACTCTCGAGAAAGAAAACCCTCACATACGAGTTCTGGACTCCTTGAACAAAGTCTTGAACAGCCCTAAAGGTCTCGATAGAGTCGCGTCTCTACTTCCAATTACTCTCCCCCCTCTACGTGCTTTCGATAAGATTGAGATTGCATGGGGTTCATCTTCACTACAAGCTGTTGGAGAAGTATTTGCCCTAGTTAGGGCTTTCGAGGTCTACCTTCTGCGTTACAATATCTTCTCTACAGATCCTGCGATTAAAGATCGAAAGATCGCATTCGAAATCAAATTACAACATCGTAGAGATGAGCCATGGTGGTGGATCAAACGCACAGACAAACCCGACTCCAAAGCAGAGGATGATATTGATGCTCGTCTGAAGAGTCTTTGGAGCAGTAAAGGTGTGGACTGGCAGGGAATGCGCCTCAGTGCAGTGGCAAGGGCCAGTGGTGTAGAAGATTTTTTGGAAAAGTTAGATGGAGTTATCCGCGCTATCGCTTCAGGAGAAAAGGCTCCCCAAGTAGCGCCTGCGCCCCAAAAAGCCCCATCTCAGCAAGTTCCGCAATCTCAACAACAAATGGTCATGCCCCAAGTCCAGAATCAGGTTCAAAGAGCGGCACAGGCGCAAATGGGTCACAACCAAGCCCAACGGTCTATGCCAACTCCTAATCATAACCAGAGCCAAAATATGTATCAAGCACAACATAATGCACTCAAACGCAAACCATCATCCCAGGGAATAAATCCTCGGGCCCCAAAACAGTTCATCGAGATCGATTAGGGTAGCATGATTGGGAAGGGAAAGGATCGGGAAAATAAAGCATTGAATCAGGCGCAAAATTGGGAATTCTATTTATGATTCAGGGTGGATTTTTCTGTTGTTTTTTATTAAGATTATTATACTCTTTTACTTTGCGAGGCGTTTAGGAGGATGGAGGATAAGAACTACATCGGTTCTTTGCACTTGTTGTTTGGCGTTTTGGGGAGAGGATTTTGGAACGGTGACTTTTGTTCATGGAGAGGAAGGGGGGTGGGGGAGAGAGAGGATAAAGGGAGACAAAGTGAAGGGGGAAAGAAGAAGTTAGATATTGCGGTTCTAATCGATCATTGAGTGTAGCTGGCCGTGGCTTTGGTCACCCCTTTTGTATTAGGTCTTTGGTGTGTGTGACAAGATGATAATGATATTGAAGATTCCCCCCACATTTTTCCTTTAAAATCATAGTCTTTCCCAACACCTTTCCAGCTTTCATAATCCGTAATTTTTAGTGGATTAGATTACTATCCCTTGAAAATTACTTATACCTCTATTTTTTTCTTGGGGTCTACATTTTCTCTCGGAATTACTTTCCGATTATTTACATGCTTCACTTTTCGTTAGCCTAGAATTAGGGGGGAAATAACTTTATTTCTACCTGACTTGATAACTTATACCTCGACTTTTCTCCAACGGAAGCACATCATCCCTAAAGAAGCTATGAAATAGGCGCTTAATAGTGAAAAGACTGGTGCTATAATAATATTAGGTTCATGATAACAAAACTCTGAATCCCTAAGGAGATTCAGATGAAAGTCAATTGTTGTTCCACCAGAGACGAGTAACTCGCTTGAAACAAGAGAAAGAACGAGGTTTAACTCATACATGAGAGTACCGTCTTGTAATCCAATTACTACGGTATATTACGCTAAAAAGTCGTCAAGTCTACCTCAGAGAACTTCCTTCGACTATGCGGTGTGCCCCCAACAATGCCACAACACTTGCTTTATTCCGTTGTTAATTGCAAGCGTTCCGCCGTCTCCTGGACTGAAGCTCGTTCAATGAATATATTAAATTATACATACTTGTATAAAATTAGAAATATGCACATAGGACTACTGCAAAGGAAACTCACTCAGGAATCTTCCGGATTGGGATATCTTCCGGATTGGGAGGTCCTGCATTAAGCAAGGGCTTTTACGAATGAAAGAAGATGATGACAGAGAATAAAATCTCGAAAAGAAACTAGTGAAAATGCTCTGGAAGAAGCAGGGGTATGCTGCAACAGTATGAGGAAGACACTTGGGGGGATTGGAGGAAAAATAAAGAAAAGGTCGTATAAACAAGTTGGTTAGCTGGGTTTCGATCTGGAATTCCCAGAAGGGGTTGGAATTAGGACGTGGAAAGGAGTGTAGGAAAGGTGTCATTATGCATGAGCCAGGATATCCTTCCGAAGCCCATCTGCGTTATGTAGCAAAACCTACTTCAAGTGAAGCATAAATGAAGCACCGTGAAGTTTGACTAAGAGACTCCGGGAGAAGTGGAAAGAGAGCGGAAACCGCGGATGTGCTACTCAAATTCTCTCCCTTTGTTCCGAAGTTAGGAGGGAGGTCAGAGAGGTGGAATTATCATGATGAGACTTGTCAAGATATATCGATGAGAGAGTAAGAGTAAGAGTAAGGGGTTTGGGAGAAGTTCAACGACTTGCCGAGGCAGATGCGCTTCGGGAGGATAAGTATGTATGTACATACATACGGGTAACACAGGTACGAAGGACGACATGTCGATGGACCTAGTAAATGCCCGAGTCAAGCCAAGCGCCGCATCGCGCCTTTACTGCGCGTACCCCGCGTATTATTCCTAAATCGGCATCGGCATGCATCGGCCTCGCTTATCAGCGGTCATCAACATCATCGACAGAGCAAAAAGTTATATCCCATTCAAGGAATGTGATCTGCTGCCTCCATCAATCGCTCCACACCCCAAAGGTAAGGAGAAAACAAAAAACAAAAAAATAAAAAAGAAGCACATCTACTAGGTGTGCGCCGTGACGGTATAGTATTCCCACTCCCACCCCACTCTCTTTGTTTTCTTTCTGCGCGTGTACTTCGGCAAGCTGAGCCAGTGCGACCTTTTTGTACGCCGTGTGACCCACCACAAAGTCTGAACTTACTTTAGTGGCACGCACATAAGTTCCTATTTCCTTTTCCCCCCCGTTCCACTCATCTTCATTCCTCATTCTCTCAGCAGTCATGGCTCCTCATAGCGCTTTTGACGTTGACGGTGTGACTGACACCGAAGCAATCATCTTTCCAGACCCCTTGACTGTCACCGGTGTCTCTGCACGCCGTGCGAAATGTGGCAAGCTGGTCGCTGGTGTTGCGGCAGCTACCAGTAGTGATTTGTTCAAGTCTCCAGTAAGTCCGTCCCTCCGTTGCAACAGTCTCAAAGTGACCGTATCAGCAAACTGGAAAGCCAAAGGCCAAAAGGTGGGACCGTAAGTTAGTTAATCACGTCATTCCACCCATGCATTACTAATATCTCTCTAGATCGAATCACGGAAGAAAGCAAATCTCGAAAGCCCGCCAACCTCAAGGCAGTTGCGCGATACTTGAAGAACCCAGGCTCGATCTCTCTCGCAGGCGGCTTGCCATGCTCTGACGTCTTTCCCTTCGAAGAATTGACAGTCAAGGTCCCTACCGTCCCATACTTCTCGGAAAAGGCTACAAAGGCATCAGGCACAGTTTTGAAAGTGGGAAAGTATGATGTATCCGAGGGACACGGCGCATACGATATCTCAATTGCTATGAACTATGGACAAGGAACGGGCTCGGCGCAAATGGTTCGATGGGTGACGGAACATACCGAAATCGTCTGCAACCCTCCATACGCAGATTGGCAATGCGCTCTGTCTGTAGGAAGCACCGCTGCTCTAGAACAGACATTCCGCATGTTCTGCAACAGAGGAGACTACGTCTTGTCTGAGATTTACACATTTACATCAGCTGTTGAGACCGCTGCTCCTCTGGGCGTTAGATTTATTGGTGTGGATATGGACAAAGAGGGTATGTTGCCAGATAGTCTGGACGATATCTTGATCAATTGGGATGTCGAAGAAAGAGGCGCCAGAAAACCATTTCTCATTTACACGGTCCCTTCAGGTCAAAATCCTACCGGCGCAACTCAAGGAACTGCACGTCGTCATGCAATTTACAAAGTGGCTCAGAAACATGACTGCTATATCATTGAAGATGAACCATACTATTTCCTTCAGATGCAACCATACACTGGACCAGATGCTCCTGATGTTCCACCGCCGGCAAACAATGAAGCTTTCCTGAAGACTCTCATCCCGACATATCTCAGTTTCGACATCGATGGACGAGTCATGCGCATGGATTCATTTTCGAAAGTCATCGCTCCTGGATCTCGACTTGGCTGGATTACAGCATCAGAACAAATCATTGAGCGTTTCGTACGCTCAAATGAGAATTCTTGCCAGAATCCAAGCGGATTCTCTCAACTGATACTTTACAAGTTACTGGATGAGAGCTGGGGTCATGATGGATATCTGAAATGGTTGGTCAGTCTTCGATTGGGCTACACCAATCGGAGAGATGTCATCTTGAATGCGTGTGAGAAATACTTACCTGCAGAAATCGTCAGCTGGGACCCGCCAATGGCAGGGATGTTTGTGCGTCTTCCCCGCTCCCATTTCCCCTCAGCTTATCTACATCTTACTGACAAATGAAATCATAAGCTCTGGCTGCGCATAAACTGGCACCTCCACCCCTCTATCAAAACCAAAACCATCCTTGAAATCGAAGACGACATCTTCTTGTCTGCCATAGACCAGGGGGTTGTTATCTGTAAAGGCAGTTGGTTTATTGGTGAAGGAACAGATAACCGCATTCCGACGGATATGTTTTTCAGAGCGACGTTTGCAGCGGCTAGCGAGAGTAAGATGACAGAGGCTATTGAGAGATTTGGGGTTGCTGTTAAGGAGAGTTTTGGAATCAATTGATTGAGGGAGTGAGGAGAATAATGATTGGAGATAGGCATAGCATGGCGTTCTTTCTTATAGATTGGCATTAGATGAATGAGTTGATGAATTACTTTTGAAAATATCATGGTAGATTCACCAACTATTGCACTTCGACTGCCCTTCTACTGCCAATTCTCGAACACGTTCATTGAAGAACTGTTAATTACTAGGATAATTTATTTATATAAAATTATTCCTTCGCAAAAGTTAATCCTTAAAGTGTGATGATTACAATTACTATGATTATGAAGTTGAAGTGTAGGACTAGAAATAAAGAATCTAGATATCCATTGCGTTCATTCACCCTTATATAATAATCACTTCACCAAAATGATACCCTGGTCTCCCTCTTATCCAGTCGTATAAATAACCACCTCTCCTTTCTCCACAAACTAGCAAACCAAATTCGTCGCTGACGTACTTCCGATCATGTTCAAAACCTTATATTACAAACCAGTTTACAGAAATAAAGAAAGTCATGGCGCCGTCAGCATCATCTCCTTCGCCATGGGTTGGATTTTCATTGTTAACCCCCTTTTCCTTTCTGTACCGTTTTGGATTTCGATGGGGATGTTGGGAGATTTTCCGGAGGAAAGGAGAGGGATTCATGGTATAATGTCGTATGTGTGTGTGTGTGTGTGTGTCTATGTGAAATAATACGAAGCTTTCTCCTATGCTCTTTTAACAGAGCTTAGAGACTTATTGTTGAATGAGAGGATGAATGATGTTTTATTTATAGTGATCGGTTGTTACTTCCCTCCCCCCCTCTTCCCCCTCTTCTGAGTACCGAGCCGAGTCTATGAATTGAATTGAACGAGGGCTCGCTTGTTAATAGTATTAATATAAAAACAACTCGTCAGTTGTTTCTAGATGGGCGTGGCAACTAGTTTCAGAGACGGTTCGATAGAACCCAGGTTCTTTGTTTTTGGAAAATGGTGTAACTTAGATGAAGTTTGGCTTTTACTTTTAGTTTTACTAGTATTCCTTGTATAAATTTAGATTATACCTGTTTTAATCCTTTCGTTCTTTTACTGTTCCTACTTGGCAATGAATGGATTTCTATTCTATTCCTCGTTGTAATTTCGAAGCTGAGGCGGGGGTTCTCATTGTCGAGGTTTATATCTCCTGCTCAAAGGTCAAGGGGTACTGGTATATATAGGCCATTCTATCTCCTTCAATATCCCTTTCAAACCAATATTATTTAAGAGTTCTTATTATCTAGGGATGGACCTGGTATCTAGTTGCTAGTTAGAAGCTAAAAAAGCACACAATTTCAAGGCTGAAGGCAAGTAAGTATCTTTTGCCGCGGCAATGTTTGGAGTCTTCGTGGTTCTATGCAAAGACTGGGAGGATATGTTGTATATGGAGAATATATAGTAGCTCTTATTATCGATTCTTTCGTCGTTGTCAATACCACTCCTCCGAATGGGAAATGATGGCTCTAGGTCCAAGAAAAGCCGTAGTTTGAGGCGACGGAAAGCTGTTGTGTTTCGAAGAAGCTGGCCTGGCTTGGATTTGTGAAATGGTACTTGCTGCCTTGCTTGAGATGTGGAATAGAAATTGATGATTTTGTGATTTTAGACTAGAGAGGCTGTTTATATGTTGCTCTTGCTAAGCAGATTGGTTGAGGTGAATGAATGTGTGGGGTACTAGCTGAAGTTCACTACTGCGATCGAGAACATCTGGTCAGTGTTCTTTATAGATCTATGGCAAGAACTATTCTATTCACGTATGTACACTTAGTCTAGAGTGGCTCTGACCTTAATCAGAAGTGATGGAAGATTACTTGAAATGTCAATGGTTGTCACATTCACGCTCACGGTATTTTATTCACTAAAAGACCCCACTCTGAGTACGTGTGTTGATGATGTGATGGTGGTGAATCCACGTAGTATTGAAGTTTCAAATGCTGGTGGTTAATCGAGAGAGCGAGTTTGACGTATATAAGATAGCCTTGTACCGAAGAGAACAGCATCTCGCAAGTATTCTTCAAATTCGGTCCCTGATGGCTTGTAATGTGTCAAGGTATTTGGATGATATGCTCAAATCTAGAATAAATTAGTAGGTAAACTTCCGCGAAGTGATTCGCGCTGGTAAAATCTTACTATGTCTTTTGAAAATGGAGGTGAGAATTTGTTTGACAGCAATGGTTTTCTTATGAGAGCTGGTTACGTCGAATTGAAAAGGAAGGTTAAGAAGCCTTTGTTGTGAGTGAGATAAGGTCAGGAAAAATAGGCTCTATGAATAATACATTTAAGTGAATTTGCTCTTGGAACTTAGAGATGTGGTGGATTGGCAATGTCGTCGAGCGCCCCTTTTTAAGCGAGCGAGGAAACTCCAAGTAATCGCTACAACTAGTAGTGGAAAGGAGCTCATGAGTTAAATCAATTCACTGGCTTCGACAGCCATGGATTTATTATAGAAGATCAGGTCTTTCCACAGCATATATGTCGAAAAGACTAAGATCGCAAAGCTCATCATTCATTTAGTGGAGAAAAGAAAGATCCAGGCTTTTCGGCCCCCAAACCGCCTCGAAAAGCAATGTTTGCCTGAGGTTTTTAAACGAGAATGAAGAACTGTATGGACCTCATGATATCCCCATGCTTAGCTTTTAGGGCATTTTTTGGATTGATGCCAGTGATCAAGACACTACAAAGAAAGTCATTGCGGATGCTGCTTCGAAAGCATACAATAGGACAATGGATTACGAAGCAGCCAAGTTCTAGTTCGAAAACTAGGACAAACGATAGCTACTCATATCTGACAATGCCGACAATGTCTACTTCACATATCCAGATATTATTATCCGAGGGGGTCGTTGTGCTTTGGAATTCTGCTCTTCGATCACAAGATTGTCAGCTTGCTTGCACCCAAAGACAGTAGATAGAGAAACTCGTGAGATCCCCCAAGTTTAGAGAAAGGCAGAAAGCTTGGACTTTTGAAAGTAGTGGCTCTGAGTGCTTTAGCTTGAGAAATTGGCTGTCCTTGTAATGCGACACTGGGTTCAAGGTCGTCATGGGCTAGTTGAAAAGCAAAGCTTTGCATTGTCTCATACCTGCCGAAGAGCACATGTAAAGCAAAGCAAATTGGATGCAGATTCGGGAAATTCAGATTCGAGAACGAAACCGCTTAAATGAAGACTGGTGCTAGTCACTATATTTATATATATTTGCAGAAGCCTTGCTCAAATGAAGAAGACCCAAGGCAACTTTCCCATGCAGTTACTTTGCTTGAATTCCTGCAGTATATATCGTGCCTAACACTTGTTGGCTAACTTAATAAGCAACTCTAATGCACAATGTTGAGGGAGCGAGGTTCTGAGAAACTGTGTGGAAGCAAGCGGTGAAGAATCGCCTTCAAAACTCCCGTAACCCTATTCCCCTAGAACGGTGTTAAGGCAGGGGGGATCTATAGCACCAATTAGAAATTTTATCTTGCTGCGAACTCCTTTTTGCTGCTTAAGTATTTTCTCTCAAATCCCTTCCCTCTCGCCAGCAATCTCCCACCTCATATCAAGACTTATTTAAGTCTATTAAAGCAAGTATCCCAATCTGAACAGCGCAGGACAGGTTGGACATCAAATATATTTCTATCCATTTTCTTTGGGTTTTGGAAGATATGGAATCAACACTGATGGCCGAGAAGTTTAGTTTATATACCTTTGAGGGGGAAAGAGTACGTGGGTGGATGGAAATCTGCCTGCTTCATTTTGCATGTCGAGTGGATGGCTCGAGTTTGTTTTCTTGGTTTATAGGTCAGGGATGAAGTACATAGTCGAGGAAGCTTCGAAGAGGATTAAACAAAAAAGGAATTGATATGGATAAGGATGATGACGTGAGTCCTTGATCGCACTCCTTGTTTGGTCCTGTTGACGACTACCTAGTTTCAATTAGTTCAACGCAACAGAACACACTCATAAGATAGAAAACATTCCTGCACTCTCCTTGCCTAGATTAACATTACCCCACAGGACGACCTCTACTCTTTATTTAATATTTACTTTTGTTCTATATAATACATTCTACATCGATATAAAACCTCGATTTCGCACTTCACACCCTCTTAGGTCCCCACTTCCCATGGATAACCCAATGTTTCTCATCCACAAACGCCCTCTCCAACCCCGTCTCATCCCTCGCCATCCCCATCCCCATCGCCACCTCCTTGGCCGCCCTCACACAATCATTAACCCCCACCCCGGTATATGAATTCCCAACCACCGTCAATTTGCCCTTATACTCCCTAATCAACTCCCCATGCGCCGTCTTCATCCGCTGTTCATGTCCTACCGTATATTGCGGTATACAATCCTTCTGTAAACTCACATGTATCACTTCCGGCTGCTCAGTAATATTTAAATGTCTCTTTAGCACCGATTTCGCCATAGCTGCCCCTTCGTCGGAATTAGGATAGGACGGAAATGTATCCCACCAATGACCACCCATCATAACAGTTACTTTTGTGCCAGAAGCGGTATCTTGACCCACGGAAGAATCGGAATCAAATACAACTCCGAGGGCGAATTCAGGGTTTTGAGAAAAAGGGATGGAGCGTGGGAGGAGATAGCCGAACCCAGAGACAGGGAGGACGGACGGGTTGCGGTAGTAGAGGTTCACAACCATGATGGTGATGAAGGGCGTTTTGGCGAGGGAGGGGAGGGATTGTGGGGTTGGTGCCAGGGTAGAGAGGATTTTGGAGGAGAGGGTGGAGACTGCGTTGGTGTATTTTTGGGGAGGTTGGTTTTTGGAGGTTTTGATCTAGAAAAATTATTAGCCATGAATTGTATTGTGAATGCTAGAAATTACGTACCTTGATAGCGTCACCCTCATAATCATACTCTATGGCTATAACCTTTTGTCCCAGTTTGAACTTAACATTTTGATTATCTCGTAAAGACGATTCTAGGGTCTTAATCAGAGTAGCCAGTCCTCCCTCCAAAGTGTATACTTCAGCGTCTCGTATCTCCCGAAACAACTCGGTCATCATGAGCTTAAGAGTCATCTCAGACCTAGTCATTGAATCCCGAATCGTTTCCCTTCCCCTCTGCTGTCTGAGAATCGACGAAACCGTCGATTTGATGATGCTACCACTAGTGCCTTCCATATGCCAGATGGCTGGAAACAAGCTCTTCATGCTCAATTTATATATGTCTCCTCCATAAATCCCATGCAATATAGCTGAAAGGAGGTTATTTCCCAACTCAGGACCGAACCTCCGCTCAAAAAAAGAGCCCACAGATTCGTCCTCCAGTTCTAAAGATCTTCGCGGTTTGAAGACCTCTTCAAAAACTCCAGAGATAAAGCCATTGAATATCTCTTCCGTCAATATGGTATTTGCTATGCTGAAAAAATCTTGTCCTGGTCCTGGCATGCGCACTAGATGATCGGGATAATAAATAAATCGATTCCGAGCCGAAGCAGAAGTCCTCGACGTCTTCAAGATGTTATTTGCAAGACCAAGCTCTTGGATCTGGATAGCACAAATGATCAGCATCTGCTCATTCGTTCCAAATATCTAAAACTAATAACCAACCATTTCCAAAGTCACCAATCCAGCTGGAGTATTCGGCCTCAATGTTCTGGGCCCTTGCTCCAAAATAATATTCCCATTTCCCACATCCACACTCTTACTCTTCATCCAGCCACCCAACTCATCACTCCCTTCATAAATCGTAATCCTGGCATGTGGCAATTCTTGCAGAAGATAATGTGCAGTCGCCAGACCAGTAATGCCACCTCCTAGAATTGCGAAATTGGGGGGAGGTTTGTTCAGCCATCTTTTCCTCTTCTCTTCTTTTTTAAACTTGAGGGCTTCGTTATGCAGCTTCTGAATTTGGCTCTCGAAATGCTGTGGAAGACCTCGGAGAGGGGTGGGAGAAGGGGGTGGATTTTGAGGGGTTAGAGGAGGATGCTTTCTTGAGGGCGAAGTGTGGAGAGATCTCGAGCATGCGGGGAAAAATTGAGGAGATTGGATGGTGTGGAGGCATTTTGAAGAGCTGCGAATCTGTAATTTTAGGATTGCTAAGGAATTCTCAGGTAATTGAGGCTTCATTGCCCTGACTCGAGGATGTTCTGGAGGTCAACATCAGGATTTGAGGTTCTGTGAAGCTGAAGTCGATTTCCTGGTATAATTTTTCGCTTATATTACATCCCTGCTAAGTATATATGGGACTTCTTGGTGTAAGTTCTGAACGGCATGGTTAGAAATCATATCAGGTGTCATTCAGTAAGGTCATTGGTCAAAGTCCCACCAGTAATATAGATTCTGAAAGCTGTGAAGCATAAGAGCGAGAGGCATTAAGAACCTTACTGGATGTCATATCACAAAGTTCACAATGCAATCAATGAGATGGATTTTACTCTATCCAGGCTAGGCTACCCAAGGAGTTCTTTTGCTCCAGGGTGCTGAACACAAACATTTCATTCCTTTCTTTCTATATGATGTGATCCTCCAACCACCCCTTCCACCTGGCTTATGCATTCATTATCAATCCACCAACCCATCCTTACTTAACATCTCTCCTGCCTATACCATACCAAAATGCAATAGGAATCATGTCCGCGCACGCACTCCCAATTCCACCCTTTCGAGTATTCCCACAAAAACGCCATTTCCACTTTGTGCCATTAAGAAAGTATGTTGTACATTATTCTTCCAAATTTCCCTATCCATAAACCATTAGGTGATGAGGTGATCCGTAATAATCTCTGCAGAGGCGGTGTGACCTTGGACCAATGGAGCCTCTGATGAGCCTGGTACAATCAACTCCTCCACTTCTCCGTCATTGATGAACTTCCGCTCGCTCACATGCTCCTTCGCTACATCAGGTGCCACCCAAACTTTGTCCCCAAACTTTCCACGCTTTTGACCTTCTTCGTGCTTGAACGAGCAGATGGGATTTAAGCAAGGATTAAACTTGCATTTAGTTTGAACATGGGTAAACTTGCACTCGGGTGTTGAGCAGTCAGCTCCGTTGCGACATAATGGCATTGTGGGGTGACGGAATGGGCAACGAGGGTTCGTGCAGTTGGGAAAGAATTTGCAGTCCATCTCCGTTTGGTGGGCAATCTTCTGTGCAGGGGAGGGGTGTCGTCCTGTGCATTTGCGGTTTTTGCAGGCTGCCCCAAATGAACATGAATCACTGACGTCGATGGCAGCATTTGGAGGAGCTGCCGGGGATTGGTGTGCGAATTTGCAGTCCTTGTTTGTGCAAGCCAGGTTGTATTTGCAAGTAGTTTCTTCCGGTGAGAGGGTTTCCACCTTTTCTTGCGAAGATATGTCGATGTCCATTGATGAGTCGTCCTGAGCCTCATTGCGAGGTTTCTTGTGCTCTCCGAAAGTACCATTTTGCTGACGCTTCGGAAAAGAATTTCCTTGTGGTCTCTGGGGGTTTGCTTGAATTCTATCAAAGAGAGACCTGCCTGGAGGTGGTTGTCGAGGAAATCCAGGGTTTTGAAATCCACCACCCATCGGCGATAGTCCACCATTCATCATCTGCGCCATCATTTGTGATTGTTGCTCTAGCATTGCGTATAGGTCGACTTGTTGCTGTGCTGACATGTTCAAGATAGCGTTTGGTCCTGAGTTGGTTTGGATTGGGATTCCAGGTATCATACCGTGTGCCCGACCGTTCTGTTGCATTCGTGGCCCTGCTCTTCCAGGAGGAGCTTGTCGCGGTCCAGTTGGCGGTCCTCGCGTATGTGTATTGATTCTTTCGTTTCCAACTTGGGGTCGAACGCGGTGAAGGACCGAATCGTGAGATCTGTCCATAGTCTTTACTAGATGGTTAAGCATACGTTTGTCTCTTGGACGATTGTTGCCACTCCCATTTCGCATTGACTTAGGACCCGTAGGTCTATTGTGACAAGTTAGTGGAGGTTTTGGAGGAAGCCGCAGATCTGGTTTAAACAGATTAGCTGAGATAGCATACACGTTTCTGTCACCTATATCGGAAACATCATTCATATCTGCATCCTGTCTATTTGCAGCCTCGTTCTCAGCCGCGCCATTACTGGAGTCCTGGACTGGAAATCCAGCACCGTTTAGTTGCCGGTTCAAGACATCCACCTGATCGAAGAGCCACTGTGAGAAATCTCTCGCGCCTGGATCGTCATCGCCAAGATTGAGGAGGTCGCCTGATAATTCTGCCGCGATTTGCTCTTGTGTCTTGCCGTTGACTAACATGAGGATTATATACTCGGAAAGGGCAGAGTCATCTGCGCCACCGGTGCTCCATCCTACCTCAACAAGCTTTGGCTGAATGGACGAGTTGAGCGCTTGTGCGAGGGGTGAGTCTAAGACAACTTCAACAGACATTTTCGATTTTGTCGAGCTCTTTTTTGTCTTAGCTGTGACGAGGCTCTCGGAATAGGAGAGGGTAGCGACCGTTGGTCGAGAGGGAGGTAAGAGGTGTTGTATCAATGAGGAGAGTCGTGGGACGAGAGTGAAAGTCTTCGTATGAATTTGGATTTATGTTGTAGATGTATTAGAGATTTGATCGGGATTAAGAGAGGCGGTTTTGATGTTTGATGGAGAAAGAGAAGGAAGAGCAAAATAAAGGTGCCGCATTTAGGTTTGCAAGGGGCGGGGCTAGTGCAAGAGCTTATTTCACGTGACTGGATATCTGGATGAGGCGTTCATAACAATGATGATCAATTTACAACACAATGGATTCATCCAAAGGCGGCTATGTAGGCTACAGACTCGTACCTAATATGGATAACCCAAATATAGGCCACAAGCTACCGCCCTAGCGGGAATGTTCTTTTCTAAAATTTCTTTCATTTACTTAAGCATCGTCTTTCCGGGTAGTTCTTCTTCCTCCCTTTCACTCATTAAAGGAGTCAGCCCGCGTAGTTTAGGGACCCTATGGGCCTCTAATCCAGTCTCGTTCCAACATCTTCAATATAGTAATAGAATCTCGGAAGTTGCTAAGTCCAGAAGTCTATAAGATTGGCCTTGTTCTCTTGCTTTTCTGTTATTTTATTACAACCTCAAAGCTCAACACCAAAGGCATTGTTTCACTGCTTTCATCTCACTAGTAAAAAAACTATAGCATCGGCCTCATTGAATACTATTTCCTTCTCTTGTTGAAAGTCTTCACATCTTCACATACATGCGTTGTTCCGAGGGATTTATTCACTATATCTAGCTGTTGCCTTTCCCCTCTTCATATATTCATATCTTCTAACATATTGAGATATATCCCTCCCAAGCGCAGACTATAGAATCAGGCACGATGCAGAGCTGCACGGCAATGAGGGAACGGAATTTGGTGTTGACCCACAACTTCTCGATGGGGGGCATCTTTGGCCCTCAAGAACCCGCGTACATGATCCAACTAGAACAATCAGCTCCCCCAAATCTGCTGGCATGATGCTCAATGGTCACACTCGAAGGAATCCCATAACAACTACAATTCTATGCAAGAGTCTACCTCTGTTCAACAGCAATATTGTCATCGTTATCGTAATCGAAGCCACCACGAGCGAAGTGGCTTTATCTTCAGCTTTACATAAGACTGACGAGGTTTGGGTTACTGTATATATGGGAGATCCTTTGGGTAGCGATATTAATAGGCAATTGTTTACTACTCACTATTGCACTTATGATTCCCATCAAGACCGAGGTCATGCCTCATCATTGACACATCAACCATCCTGGCGAGAGATCTCATCAAAGTGCTCAAGATCACGCTCCACTCACGAACCATGAAGATCCTCATGAGCATCTAAATTTTCGAGTCGCGAAGGATCGCAGCCGCCTAGTTCTGAACCCCACCCCTATCAGTCTCATCCAAGAGGTCGAGGTTACACTCTACCGTTGGTTCATGAAAATTGGGTAAATACTTATGAGGGCTTCTAGGACGATGATTCTAAGCATTTATCGAAGTTTAGTTCCTACCACCACCGATCTAATCACCAGGGTGACCCTCATCACTCGTCATCAAATTACACACTCGACAACTACCCTTCTGTCAATCACGAAGATTGGCCAAGCATATACGCGAACTAGAAGCAAACCTCCGGCCATAGCTCTCACCAACCTCATAAAACCGGAATATCTCGATCTTTCTCCTTGGATCATCAACGGCCTCCTAATCTCTCCAAAAACAGATATCAAAAGAGAAGACCTCATTGCGCAGTCACAGATCAAAAGATCAACTACTACTACAACCTAGAAAATCTTGCCTTATCTCCATAATGGACTGCTTCCAGACCCATCTGCTGAACAGCATGAACGTTCTTGTCCCGCGGAATGACGTTTATCAACAATGCTTCTTATAAGGTTCATTTACGATATAATCCTAGTATTAGGAAGAGAATGATTGAGCCAGCTGAGAGTAGGAGGACTAGAAGTATGAAGTCAGCTCATGGAGCAAGTTTATAGGTATATGTGAGTTGGAGGAGGAGTATAGGAAAGCATCTAGACTATCTCGAATTCTTACAAACTCTTAAGGAAAAATAGCTTTAGGGCCTTTGTGACGGGATAACGCAGGTAGACAGTATTTATATAGAAGCCTTTAAGGCACAGTTCAATTGAATAGCTAAGTATAGTATAGAACTAATCTCTGGCCTTCTTTCTTTAGACTAGAGCTCTTTATTTATATTCTATATTCTTTGCCTCCTATTTTCTAGGCTTAAGCAAATATTTAATACTCTAGTACTTTATAATATTAAGACTATATAGAATATTTGAGGCTATTGTGACGAAACGACAATTATACTATATCACATGACACTATGGCTAGAGTATTGGTTTTAGCAAGGATAAGCATTCTTCGTAAAATTAGATTTTTCACCCTTTAGCTAAGAGGTATAATTATTCCCAGCTATAATCCCTATTATAATTTTATTTTATTTAGCTATAATTACGTTAACTAGTAATGTCAGTTACTGATAGTGTCAGTCACTAGTAATCAGAGGCCAGCGAAGCCGGATCTCTTCACCTGTACGTGGTGCTGGCTACGAACTGGTGATACCTTTGGTATTCATCTGAGCTAAGAAGAGAATGCATTATAGCAGCAGCGAGCCCTTTACCCTTACCGCCGCTTCTACGCCTATGTTATAATACGTTAATTTTCGAATAAAGTCGACTTTGCAATATAGGATAACCAACTCCTCAATCTAGCTGGTCTTTGGGGCATTTTTACAGCTGTTTTAACGTTTCTGGCGATCCGCATCTGCCCCCCTTTTACGATACGAAATAATTTTGAGAAGGAGGAATATAGTGGCATGAACGCGCCTTTGGCAGACATAGGTCTGCCGATGCTATTAGGGTCCTTTTTCTCGTTCTCGCCGAATGAACTGAGCATCGTTCTTTTCTACAATACCGCACCTTTACTGGCCATGGAGG